>RXID01014279.1:247500-280000 GCA_005019695.1 Trichopus zeylanicus subsp. travancoricus | reverse complement strand
ACAAAAGTATTGGGCATCCAAGATAAGGTCACGGTGAGATGAGCCATTTATAATTACGATAGGTGTCAAGTGGAAGTGTAGTGATGTATGCAGCTGAGGCATCCTAACAGACCGAGAGATTTGAACCTTGTTCCTACATGACTTGATCAATTCGATCAAGCACTCATAATCCATTTTCACTGTTCAACTATTTGACAACATGAAAAAACCAAAAAAAATCTCTGCCCTTCTCTATCTATCCAAGGGATGGAAGGGCAAAGGCCTTTGGCGTCCCTTCCAGTCAAGAAGTCAAGAATTGGGGCCTCAAAATTACTAGCCAATATGCTTTTCTCTCATCCTTTCATCGTTCATGATTTGATATTCTGGTGTCCTAGGCATAGAGGAACCACACCAATCCATCCTGAACTTGGTGGTTAAACTCTACTACAGTGGCGAGGTGGTTAAACTCTACTACAGTGACGATATTGTGGGGGAGGTCCTGTGGAAAAATAGCTCGATGCTAGAATGATAATGATAAAAAGCTTAACACCTCTTATTTTACTTTTTAAATAGGAAGAAGATCAAAAAAAAAAAATGCAAAGGTCATCTTATTCAAAACCCCAATTATGACATCTCTTCTCTCCCACTTCACACCTCGGAACGCACTATTCTTATAGTCTTTTATAGAGAGAAAGGCACTTTCACATCTTCTTAACTCAAAATAGCTAAGGAGATGAAAGGTTCCTTTTTGAGGGTACTCCTGTGAACAGATCCAGTGGAGCCGGGTGGGGCCTATAGCTCAGAGGATTAGAGCATGTGGCTACGAATCATGGTGTCGGGGGTTCGAATCCCTCCTTGCCCATAACTGAACCTAAAAGGAAGGATGTTTCCTTTACCTCTGGGGGTAGGACAATCATGATCGGGATAGTGGATGCAAAGCTATTGAACTATGGGTATTTTGTCGAAATGGGTAGAGCAAGTACAAGTATACAAGTATCAGTAGCATAGCTAAAATGCATTCCTTGTCATTGTCATTAATATGTTTGCTCGCGGTAATTGTGGCCTATCAAGAGAATCGATGACTACATCTTTGATGCACTGCTAGTACATCATCTGAGAATTCTTAATTGGCTATTTACACGGGATTATCCTAGATCTACACTGAGGACGGTGATTCTCAAATATCATAAGAATGGGATACGATGAGATAGAATGCAATAGAAACAAACACAGGGAATGGGTTACCTACTCCTTACGGTCAAAGCAAGCCCTTTATTTATTTATTTCATTCAATTCTTCATTCTTGAATTAGGAATTAATCAAATCTCCCCAAGTAGGATTCGAACCTACGACTAGTCAGTTAACAGCCAACCGCTCTACCATTGAGCTACTGAGGAACAATGGGAGATTCAACCTCATAGAGTTCAACTCTCGTTCTCAACCCATGAACAATATGAGTCCCAAGCTTCCTTTGTAACTCTTGGAACTTCTTCGTAGTGGCTCCATTCCATGCCTCATTTCATGGGGAACCTCAAAGTGGCACTATTTCATTATATTCTATCTATATCCCAATTCCATTCATTTAATATCCCTTTGGTGTCAGTGACATAAGAGATGAGATGTCACTCAATCGAAGAAGATGGTATCATTGACATACGAGATGTCATTTATAGTCCCTATATATGGAAATTTAAGAAATCATCATATAATAATTGAGGAATTGCAATAGAAAAGAAAAAGGGAGGTTTGTGATGATTTTGAAATCTTTTCCACTAGGTAATCTATTATCCTTATGCATGAAGATAATAAATTCGGTCATTGTGGTTGGACTCTATTATGAATTTCTGACCACATTCTCCATAGGGCGCTCTTATCTCTTCCTTCTGCGAGCTCGGGTTATGGAAGAAGGAACCGAGAAGGAGGTATCAGCAATAACAGGTTTTATTACGGGACAGCTCATGATGTTCATATCAATCTATTATGTGCCTCTGCATCTAGCATTGGGTAGAGCTCATACAATAACTATCCTAGTTCTACCATATCTTTTATTTCATTTCTTTTGGAACAATCAAAAAAAATTTTTTGATTATGGATCTACTACCAGAAATTCAATGCATAATCTCAGCATTCAATGTGTATTCCTGAGTAATCTAATTTTTCAATTATTCAACCATTTCATTTTAGCAAGTTCAACATTAGCCAGATTAGTCAACATTTATATGTTTTGATGCAACAACACGATGTTATTTGTAACAAGTAGTTTTCTTGGTTGGTTAATTGGTCACATTTTATTCATGAAATGGGTTAGATTGGCATTATTCTAGATACAACAAAATCAGTCTATTCGACCTAATAAGTACCTTGTGTTAGAATTGAGAAATTCTATGGCTCAAATCTTTAGGATTCTTTTATTTATCACCTGTGTCTACTATTTAGGTAGAATGCCGTCACCTATTGTCGCTAAGAAACTGAAAGAAACCTCAAAAATGGAAGAAGGGGGAGAAAGTGAGGAAGAAAGCAATGTAGAAACAACTTCCAAAATGAGGGAGACTAAACAGGAACAAGAGGGATCCACCAAAGAAGACCCTTCCTTTTCTTCGGAAGAAAAGAAGGATCTGGACAAAATAGATGAAACAAAAGAGATCTGAGCAAATGGAAAGGAAAAAACAAAGGATGAATTCTACTTTCACTTTAAAAAGACATGCTATAAAGATAGCCCACTTTTCGAAGATTCTTATCTTGATACCCATCAAGATAATTTGGCAATTGGGAAGACAAAGAAGATAAAAAAGAAAAGACTTATTTAACATATAAAAAATCTCTTTTGAATTTTCTTTTCGATTATAAATGATGGAATCATCCATTGCGATATATAAAAAATGATCGATTTGAAAATGTTGTACGAAATGAAATCTCACAATATTTTTTTTATACATGTCCAAGTGATGGAAAAAAAGATATCTTTTACATACCCGTCCAGTTTATCGATTTTTTCAGAAATGTTAGAATGGAAAATTTTTTTGTACACAACAGAAAAACTATCCCATGAAGACCTATATAATCATTGGGTTTATACCAATGAACAAAAAAAGTACAACTTGAGTAATGAATTACTAAGTAGAATAAAAGTTCTAGAAAACTCTTTTTTAGATATGCTTGAAAAAGAACCAGATTGTACAATGATGAAAATGAACAAAAATGGTTGCACAAAACATATGATCCTCTTTTGAATGGACCATATCACAGGACAATAAAATATATATATATATTCACATGAAATAAAAAATGATTTCCTATTTTCTACAAAAGAAAAATTTTCCATAGAAACTTGGAAAAATAAAATCAATAAAATTAAAGATATAATTTTTAATTACATTAATGATTATAATGATTACCGAGAATTTGAACATCAAAAGAATACGTTCGTTGAGAAATTAGTAGTGACTATATTGGTAACTACTTTAACTCAATAGGTAAATCTTCTTTTGAGCCTGCACATAGTTTGACCTTGATCAAATTTTCTTTATTATTTTCATTACCAGAACAAAAAACACTTAATTCAGAAAGTCAAGAAAAATCTTTTCAATTTGAAGGAATTACAACTGATAGAAATGTAAATGACCAAATAACAATTCGAAATAAATCTATTGGAATAGAAGATGAAATAGAAGATGGAATAGAAGAAATTTGTAAAGAGGTTCCTCGATGGTCATATAAATTGACCGATGATTTAGATTTAGAAGAAGAGCAGGAACAAACTAAAGAAGAATCACCGGAAGATCCTGGGATTCATTCAAGAAGAGCTAAATGCGTGGTAATTTATACTGACGATATTGATAATGAAAATTCGACTACTACAGATAACTCTACTGATACTATTAATATTAGTGATATCGGTAATAATGATAATAGTGATGAAGATGAAGAACTAGCTTTGATACGTTACTCACAACAATCCAATTTTCATCGGGATATAATCAAAGGATCCATGCGTGCTCAAAGACGTAAAACCGTTACTTGGGAAATGTTTCAAGCAAATATACATTCTCTGCTTTTTTTGGATCAAATAGACAAAACATTTCTTGTCTCTTCTTTTGATATATGGAAATGAGAAACCTCATTTTCAGAAATTGGTTAAGAAGAGAACCAGAATTGCAAATTTTTGAGGAAGAAACAAAAGAAAAGGCGGAAAAAAAAAGCAAAAAATGAGGAAATACGGATAGTAATATCCAAAATTTGGGATACCATTATATTTGCTCAAACAATAAGGGGTTTGATGTTAATAACCCAATCTTTTCTTAGAAAATATATTCTATTGCCTTCATTGATAATAGCTAAAAATATTGGGCGTATGTTATTATTTCAATTCCCGGAGTGGTGCGAGGATTTGAAAGACTGGAATAGAGAAATGCATATTAAATGCACCTATAATGGTGTTCAATTATCAGAAACAGAATTTCCCCAGGATTGGTTAACAGACGGTATTCAGATAAAGATTCTATTTCCTTTCTGCCTAAAACCTTGGCGAAAGTCTAAGGTCCTATCTGACGATAGGAATCTAATGAAAAAAAAAGAAAAAAAGACAATTTTTGTTTTTTAACAATATGGGGAATGGAAGCGGAAGTTCCCTTCGGTTCTGCCCGAAAACGACCTTCTTTTTTTGAACCCATTTATAAAGAACTCGAAACAAAAATTCGAAAAACAAAAAAGAAATTTTTTCGAGTTTTAAGAGTTTTCAAAGAAAGAATAAAACGGTTTCTGAAAGTTCTGAAAGTTAGGAAAGAAAAAATAGGATGGACTATCAAAGTAGTTAGAAAATGGATAATGAGAGAATTGGAAAAACTCAATCCAATTTTCTTATTCTTATTTGGATTGAGTAAAATGAAAGTTTATGAACCGAATGAAAAGAGCAAAGATTACAAATCGAGTAATAAAATTACTTATAAATCAACCACTCAAATTCAGTCTATGGGTTGGACAAATTATTCACTCATAGAAAAAAAAATGAAAGACCTTGCTGATAGGACACTCACAAGAACGAATCAAATAGAACAAATCACAAAAGACAATAAAAAAATAGTTCTAATTTGTGATGATAAAAAACTGCAATTGCATAAAGATATTTGGCAGATACTCAAAAGACAATATATCCAATTAATACATAAATCACATTATTTTATGAAATTTTTCATTGAAAATATATATAATATATATATTAATATTTTGCTATGTACCATTAATATTTTCAGGATCAATGTACAACTTTTCTTTGAATAAAAAAAATAAATAAATCCATCATTTACAAGGGTCAAATAAATAAAAATACAATGAATTTTATTTTGACTATAAAAAAATCTTTTCCAATACTAATATTATTCAAAATATTATTCAAATTAGTAATAATAATTCAAATATTTCTTACAAGAACCTATCCTACTTGTCTCAAGCACATGTATTTTATATATTATCACAGACCCAATTACTTAATAAGTCTTACTTGAGATATGTATTTCAATATGACAGAACTTATCCATTAATTGGGGATACAATTAAGAATTATTGTATAGAACAAGAAATACTTGATGTGAAATCAAAGTAGAAGAAAATTGATAAGTTTAAAATGAGTGAATGGAAAAACTGGTTAATGGTTCATTATCAATACATTTTATCTCAGACCAAATGGTCTCGATTAGTACCTCAAAAAGGATGAAATAAAATAAATAAAGTCAATAAATGTCATATCCTGCAAACTAAAGACTCAATAAAATTGGATTCATATAAAAAAGAAAAAGACTGATTAATTTATTACGTGAAACAAGATTATTATAAGGTGCATTCATTGAAGAGTCAAAAAGAAAAATCGAAAAACACTACATATATGATCTTTTATTACATGAATATATGAATTATAGGAATAGGGAAGACTCATATATTTATGGACCAACATTAAAAGTAAATGAGAACCAAGAAATTCCATATAATTTCAATACTATTAAACCTGAATCATTTTATATATTGGTAAGTATAGTTATTAGTGATAACTTGGAGGAAGGATATATTATTGATATGGATCAAAATATGGATAGAAAATTTTCAGATTGTAGAATTCTTCTTGATTGGATGGGAAGAAATCAAAATCAAGAAAGGTTATATAATAGCATATCAAATCCAAAACCTTGGTTCTTTAGAGAATGTGGACTACTTGTTAATGCATATAAGATTAAACCACTTAATGCATATTGGATGAAATCATGAATCATACCAATTCAATTACTTTTTTGGATTTTCATAGAAATGAAAATATTAGTCAATGTAAAGACATTAATGTAGATCAAAAAAAGAATAAGAATCTTCCTATATCATCTAATCAAAAAGAATATCTTGAATTCAAAAATTCTAACCAAGAAAAAAAGAAACAACAAGGCCAAGAAAATCTTAGATCAGACCTACGAAAACAAAACAAAGAAAAAGGATGTTGAAGAGAATTACACAAAATCAGAAATTAAAATTAAAAAACATAGAAAGAAAAAATAATAAAAAAGAAGGAGAACTAGATTTTTTTTTGAAAAGATATTTCCTTTTTCAATTAAAATGGAATGACTCTTTGGATCAAAGAATACTGAATAATGTCAAGGTATATTGTCTCCTACTTCGACTAATAAATATAAGGGAAATTGCTATATCCTTGATTCATAGGGGGGAGATGCATCTAGATGTAATGTTGCTTAAAAAGCATATAACTATTAAAGAACTATAAAAAAAGGAATATTCATTGTCAAACTAATTCGTCTATCTTTAAAAAGGGGTGTAAGATTCCAATTTATTATATATCAAACTATAGGTATTTCATTGATCTATAAAAATCAAACTAGTGGAAAATACATAAAAAAAGATATGTTGTTGATAAGCAAAGTTTAGATAGATCCATTCGATGATATTACAATATGCTTGTGAGTGGAGACAAAAATAATTATGATTTTCTTGTTCCAGAAAATATTCTATCTCTTAGACATCACAGCGAATTGAGAATTCTAATTTATTTTAATTCTTGGAATTGTAATGTTGTGGATAGAAATCCAATATTTTACAATAAAAAAATCATAAAAAAGTACAAACAATTTTGGAATGAGCATCTTAATAGAGATACAAATAAATTCACTAAATTTAAATTGTTTCTTTGGCTCAATTACCGATTAGAGGATTTAGCTTGTATGAATTGTTATTGGTTTGATACCAATAATGGCAGTCGATTTAGTATGGCAAGGATACATATGTATCTACGATTTGGAATTATCTAATGGTATATTTCCTACCTATTCATATAAGAAATACAAGACATATCTAGTAGGTAGATAAAAGAATAAAAATATATGTTGTGTTAGATTCTTGTACATGATACTAATTTAATAGCATATCTGTATGCATTCAATTGGATCTAGGAAGAAATGTGTGAAATCATTTTAGATATAAAAAACTCATTCTCTTTCATGAATGCAAAATTTCCTTTTCTGTCAATATCCAAATTGAATTTGGATTTACATAAGTAAAAAGGTAGTATATGAATAAATCCAAATTTTTGTCTCTACCAGATTAAATGACTGGCATAAGAATTTTTTTTCTTATTTTTCCTTATCAATAAAATCCATGAAAGAGAAAGAAAAAGATTAAAAAATTTATGATAAAAAATTCATCCATCATTCCACAAGAAGAAAAAGAGGAAAACAAGCGATTTGTTGAATTTCAAGTATTTAGTTTCACCAATAAGATATGGAGACTTACTTCACATTTAGAATTGCACAAAAAAGATTTTTTGTTGCAAAGAGGTCTATGAAAAATTCTGGGAAAATGTCAACGACTGCCGACCTATTTGTCAAAGAAAAATAAAGTACGTTATAAGAGACTAATTGGGCAGTTGGATATTCGGGAGCCTCAAACTCGTCAATTTCAAGATTCATTTGCATTTTTTATATTAGTTATTTATTTTAATGAACCTTGATAAATTCAAGAAATAATGAATCGGGAAAGAAAAGATATGATTGTACCAGATACAAGAAAAGGTCTCATGATAGTTAATATGGGTCCTCACCATCCATCAATGCATGGTGTTCTTCGACTGATCCTTACTCTTGATGGTGAAGATGTTATTGATTGTGAACCCATATTGGGCTATTTACAGAAAGGAATGGAAAAAATAGTAGAAAACTGAACAATTATACAATATCTACCTTATGTAACACGTTGGGATTATTTAGCTACCATGTTCACAGAGGCAATAATGGTAAATGCGCCAGAACAATTGGGAAATGTTCAAGTACCCAAAAGGGCCAGCCATATAAGAGTAATTATGCTAGAACTGGGTCATATAGCTTCTCATTTACTATGGGTTGGACCTTTTATGGCGGATATTGGTGCATAGACTCCCTTTTTCTATATTTTCAGAGGGAGGGAATTGCTATATGATTTATTTGAAGTTGCTATGGGTATGTGAATGATGCATAATTATTTCCATATCATAGGAGTAACTGCTGATCTACCCCATGGCTGGATAGATAAATGTTTGGATTTTTGTGATTATTTTCTATGAGGAGTTGCTGAATGTAAAAAACTTATTACACAAAATCCCATTTTTTAGAACGAGTTGAAGGGGTGGGCATTATTGGTGGGGAGAAAGCAATAAATTGGGGTTTATCAGGACCAATGGTAAGAGCCTCTGGAATCCCGTGGGATCTTCATAAAGTTGATCATTATGAGTGTTACAATGAATTCGATTGGGAAGTCCAATGGCAAAAAGTGGGAGATTCATTAGCTCGTTATTTAGTATGAATAGGTGAAATGACAGAATCCATAAAAATCATTCAATAAGCTATAGAAGGAATTTTCGGGGGGCCCTATGAAAATTTGGAAGTCCAACACTTTGATAGAACAATAAATTCTGAATGGAATCATTTTGCATATGGATTCATTAGTAAAAAACCTTCACCCAATTTGGAATTGTTGAAACAAGAACTTTATATGAGAGTAGAAGCCACAAAAGGAGAATTAGGAATTTATCTGATAGGAGATAATAGTGTTTTTCCCTGGAGATGGAAAATTCATCGACCCAGTTTCATCAATTTGCAAATTCTTTCCCAACTAGTTAAACGAATGAAATTGGCTGATATCATGACGATACTAGGTAGTATAGATATCATTATGGAAGAAGTTGATCATTGAAATGATAATTGATATGTCAAAAGTCCAATCTATCAATTCTTTTTCTTCGAAATCCTTAAAAGAAGTCTATGTATTCATATGGCTATTTCTCCCTATTTTGACCCTTATATTAGGAATCATAATAGGGATACTAGTAATTGTGTGGTTAGAAAGAGAAATCTCCACAGCCATACAACAATGTATTGGGTCAGAATATGCCGGTCCATTGGGAATTCTTCAAGCTCTAGCGGATGGGACTAAACTACTTTTTAAAGAGGACCTCTTACCATCTAGAGGGAATATTTGTTTATTTTGTATTGGGCCATCTATAGCAGTCATATCAATTTTACTAAATGATTTAGTAATTCCTTTTGGGTATCATCTTGTTTTAGCTGATCTCAGTATAGGTTTTTTTTTATGAATCGCTATTTCAAGTATTGCTCCTATTGGGCTTCTTATGTCAGGATATGAATCAAATAATAAATATTCCTTTTCAGGTGGTCTACGAGATGCTGCTCAATCTATTAGTTATGAAATATTATTAACTCTATGTGTCTTATCAATATCTCTATGTGCGATTTGTTGAACTTGAGCTTTTCCCACTCTACTATAAATAAGGAAAAAAATGAAAGAAAAGACCTTAAGTATATTGAATAGATATTCTCTTTTTATTTATCATTTGAGGTGATGAGTTAAAGCTGATAGTTATATGAGTAAAACAAAATAGCCTAAAAATTTGCATTAAGAAGACAAAATCTCATTCCCTATGGACAAGAATAAAGTGAAAGTAAACATAAATGGTTGACACCGTTTACCCCAAGATTGAGTTTCTTTGATTAGATTAGTGTTATCATATCTTGAAGCGGGTGCAAAAGATCAATCGTATGAAGTTTCTACTACTGTCTTGTATGTATTACCATACCGGGGATGACTAAAAAAGTAGTGGATGATCAGGAAAACTAAAGTACACAAAATATTAGTACTAGAGATAATCTCAAGTATAAAAAAAGAGGTATTTCCATATAAAATGAATCATAACAAGGCTTTAAGTTGGTAGAAATGATCAAGCAGTACTCCCGCACGATTCTGATCTAGAGTATGCTATTAGTCACTGATTAAAGAAATAACTAGCAAGAACGAATTAATCCTTTATTTTTTTTTCAAAGTAGCTTCGTTTTATTTTGAGTTCTCAAAAAGAAGATAGGAACAAAAGAAATGGAACACATACAATAATACAATAAAAAAATATAATAGATAGAATTAGAAAAAAATGAATAATAAAAAAAGATCCTTATTTCTTTTTTTCCTCCATCCATACATATACATATGGAATTCTTATCATGATTTATGAACTAGTATCTAATTCCTTAATTGATATAATGAGTATTTTATTAAAAGATTAAGTTATTACTGAACAAGGAAAAATTGGAATTCTAAGGGATGAGATCAATTCGGAAGTGCTTTTTTGTTATCCTAGAAAATAGAATTTTTTTGGTCTAATTTAGGACTATGTTATGTATCTTTATTCTTCTATTTCCCTACAAACAGTGATGTTATTATCGACTATGATTATCTAATAGTTTAAGTAAAGTTGATATAGTTGAGGCACAGTCAAAATACTGTTTTGGGGGGTGGAATCTGTGGCGCCAACACATAGGGTTTATAGTTTTCCTGATTTCTTCTCTAGCAGAATGTGAGAGATTACCTTTTGATTTACCAAAAGCAGAAGAAGAATTAGTAGTAGGTTATCAAACCAAATATTTAGGTATCAAATACGGTTTATTTTACATTGCTTCTTACCTAAATCTATTAGTTTCTTCACTATTTGTAACAATCCTTTACTTATCAGGGTGGAGTTTATTTATTCCGTACATATTCTGTTCTAAACTTTTTGTAAAAAAGAAAATGGTTGCAGTCTTTGGAATTCCAATTGCTATCTTTATTACATTAGTTAAAGCTTATTTGTTTTTGTTCATTTCTATCACAACAAGATGGACTTTACCTAGGATGAGAATGGACCAACTATTAAATCTTGGATGGAAATTTCTTTTACCTATATCTATTAGTAATCTCTTATTAACAACTTCTTTACAACTTGTTTCACTATAAGTAAAAAATAGCGATATTCTACTAACCTCTCTCAAACAAGAAAAAGAAACATCAATTTATTAATGGATATACAATATGTTCCCTATGGTGACTGGGTTCATAGATTACGGTCAACAAATAGTACGAGCTGCAAGGTACATTGGTCAAAGTTTTATAATTACCTTATCCCACACAAATCATTTACCTGTAACTATTCAATATCCTTATGAAAAATTGATCACATCAGAGCATTTTCACTGTCGAATTCACTTTGAATTTGATAAATGTTTTGCTTGTGAAGTTTGTGTTCATGTATGTCCCATAGATCTACCTGTTGTTGATTGGAGATTAGAAAAAAATAGTAAAAAAAAAACAATTGCTTAATTACAGTATTGATTTTAGGTTCTGTATATTTTGTGGTAACTGTGTTGAGTATTGTCCAACAAACTGTTTATCGATGACTGAAGAATATGAACTTTCTACTTATGATCATCACGAGTTGAATTATAAGCAAATCGCCTTGGGATGGTTACCAATGTTAGTAATTGGAGATTACACAATTCAAATAGTTCTAAATTCGACTCAAATCCAAATAGACAAGGATAAACCACTTGATTTGAGAATGATTACTAATTACTAAAATTTTGTTTTGATATAAAAAATTCCAAGCTTCTTTTGTTTTGTTTGGTTAGTAACTACAAATACTAATTATAACCACTTGGTGTTGAGAATTATTCTTTAATTTAAACTCAAAATAGATTTTGGTGATGATTTTTAATATTTCAACTACTTTTTTCTTTTCGCCTAAAAAAAATAGGATAGGATTGGTCCAATAAGTTTATCTACATTAATCCATAATTCATGAAGATAAAATTTAAATTAGGAACGTATCATATACAAGATACAAGAAAAAGAATAGAGTAACCTTTTTCCTAGACCATTTAGTAAGGTTATGAAATATCTTTATCTCTTATTTTATACATTATACATAATGGATTTACTTGGACCAATACATGGTATTCTTGTAAAATTTCTAGGATCAGTTCTTATATTAGGGGGTTTGGTAGTGGTATTGCTTACCAATCCCATTTTTTCTGCTTTTTCATTGGGATGTGTTCCTTTTTGTATATCCTTGTTCTATATTCCATCAAACTCCTATTTTGTAGCTACTGTGCAGCTCCTTATTTATGTGGGATCCATAAATGTCTTAATCATATTTGCTATAATGTTCATGAATAGTTCAGAATATTCCAATGATTCCCATCTTCGCACCGTTGGAGATGGAGCTACTTCAGTGATTTCTACAAGTTTTTTTCACTAATTACTACTATCCCAGACACATCATGGTGTGGAATTATTTGGACTACAAGATCAAACCAGATTATAGAGTAGGACTTAATAAGTAATGTTCAACAAATTGGGATTCGTTTATCAGCAAATTTTAATCTTCAATTTGAACTTATTTCAATAATTCTTCTAATTTCTTTAATAGGTGCAATTACTATGGCTCATTAGTAAAAATACTTAGAATTAAAAGTAAAAGAAAAGTTCTAAATCAAATAAAAAATAGAAAGATTTTTGGTTAAATCTATTGCCAATACCTTCTTTTGTTTTGTAATTATTCTATTCTAGTCAAGGAAATCCAGTTGAATTTTTGTTCATGTCAAAATTTGATGAGGAATTAGTCAATGATGTTCGAACATGTATTTTTTGTGAGTGTATATTTATTTTTGATTGGTATTTATGGATTGATCACAAGTCGAAACATGGTTAGAGCACTTATGTGTCTTGAACTTATACTAAATTTAGTTAATATTAATCTTGTAACATTTTCTGATTTATTTGATAATCGCCAATTAAAAGGAGACATTTTCTCAATCTTTATTATAGCTATTGTGGCCGTTGAAGCAGCTATTGGGCTAGATATTCTTTTGGCAATCCATTGTAATAGAAAATCAACTCGTATTAATCAATCAAATCTGTTGAATAATTAATTACAATAAAAATAAATATAAAATAATCATATACATATAAATAAAGACATATATATAGTATAATTATAGTAGAATTTATATAGTATAATTATGGTATAATTAATTAGAATTAATTATACTATAATAAATTCTATTAATCTCTAATCTAAATCCATTAAAATTCATTTTTCTATTGATTTTTGACCAATTTGAATTGAAATTCGCATGCACTATGACAATGTTTGTGGAAACAAAAGTCAAAGTTTATTGCCCCTTTCTTATGAATAGAGTTAGAAATATTAATCTATCTTTAGTTTAGTTTTTAGTTTAGATATGGATTCAAAAATTTGATAAACCACCATTTTGTCTGGTATCTATAATCTATAATATAAATATATGATCCAATTACTATGAACCAGATTGAAAAATCTTGTGTGCAAAACTTGAATTTATAGATCCAATGTCACATTCAGTAAAAATTTATGATACATGTATAGTGTGTACTCAATGTGTACGAGCCTGCCCCACAGATATATTGGAAATGATACCTTGGGATGGATGTAAAGCTAAGTAAATTGCTTCCGCGCCAAGAACCGAGGACTATGTGGGTTGGAAGAGATGTGAATCCGCTTGTCCAACAAATTTTTTGAGTGTCCGTGTTTATTTATGGCATGAAACAACTCACAGCATGGGTCTATCTTATTGATATGCTACAAAAAGCTCCACTTGAATCATTTGATTCCTTTTTACCGACAAAAACCCGTACTCGATAAAATATATTATTCTGAGCACGGGTTTTTCTACTCAAAGTGTATCTTGTCTTTGTCATGAGTTCTTTTCCTTGGTTAACAATAATTATTGTTTTGCCGATATTTGTGAGTTCTTCAATTTGTTTTCTCCCTTATAAAGGGAATAAGGTGTTCCGCTGGTATACCATATGTATTAGCTTACTGGAACTCCTCCTAACAACCTATGTATTTTGTTATCATTTTGCTGGTATACCCTTGCATACATGGTTATCGGATACCCATGGAGAAGCACATTACAGTGCATGTATGTTTCTAGCTTGGATCTTATTAAAAATGGGAGCATGTGGATTGATTCGAATTAATATGGAATTATTATCCCATGGTTATTCTATATTTTCTCCAAGGTTGGTGATAGTTGGAATGATACAAATAATCTATGCAGTCTCAACATCTCTTGGTCAATGCAATCTAAAAAAGAGAATAGCCTACTCTTCCATATCTCACATGGGTTTCCTAATTATAGGAATTGGTTCTATAACTGACAAGGGTCTCAATGGGGCTATTTTACAAATACTCTCTCATGGATTTATTGGTGTTGCACTTTTTTTCTTTTCAGGAACGTGTTGTGGTACAATACGTCTTGTTTATTTGGATGAAATGGGTGGGATATCTCTTCCAATGCCAAAAATATTTACTATGTTTAGTAGTTTTTCAATGGCTTCTCTTGCATTGCCAGGAATGAGTGGCTTTGTTTCAGAATTACTAGTATTTTTGGGAATAATTACCAGCCAAAAATATCTTTTAATGCCAAAAATCCTAATTACTTTTGTAATGGCAATTGGAATGATATTAACTCCTATTTATTTATTGTCTATGTCACCTCAGATCTTCTATGGATACAAGTTATTCAATGTCCCCAATTTTGCAGATTCTGGACCACGAGAACTATTTGTTACTATTTGTATCTTTCTACCCATAATAGGGATTGGTATTTATTTGGATTGTATTTTCTCATTATCAATTGATAAGATAGAAGCTATCTTATCTAATTATTTTCATAGATAATTTATTTTATTAATGAGACAGTTCTTCGATTTAAATTTTAAATTTTGTATCTCCTATACAATGGAAAAAAAGATAAAGTGAATTAGAATTGTAATGGGATACATCTCGAGTTTTGGAGAACCACTCAAGTGGTTCTCCAAAACTCGCACAAACTTTCACTACATATGAGACAATATCCTCATGTATTCTTTTGTATTTATTGTTTATGTAATTTATTCAATTACATGTTAATGTGAATGAACCATAACTATGTAGACCTATTCCTAATAGATTGATCCCAAAATAGCATATCCAAATTATAAGAAATCCTATAGAAGCCACAAATGCGAAATTCGTACCTTGTAAATTTTTATTTATTCTAGTATGTGAATAAATTGTGAATATAGTCCAAGTAATAAATGACCAAGTTTCTTTGGGGTCCCAATTCCAATAAGATCCCCATACCTCATTAGCCCACACTACTCCAGAAAGTATGCCCATGATTAAAAAGATGAACCCTAAACTAATGATGTGATAGGCCCAATAATCCAAACGTTGAGTCAATTGATATTTGTAATAATTTTGAAATGAAAGAAAATAAGTGTTTTTCAAATGAAAAACACTTCTTTTTCTATTCAAATATTCCATCTTACTAAAGAAAAATGATTTAATTAAGATTAAGAAAATTTTCCAATTGGACTTGAACCGAGATGCTCTAGCACTGCTTCCTAAGAGCAGCGTGTCTACCAATTTCACCATGGCAGCTTTCTTGAAATAATGATAGTAAATTCATGTCAAATCGTCGACATTTGACAATTCAATCTAGTTTAGGAAACAAGAATTTTGTTTTCATATGAGATATAGAACTAAGAATAAGAATGGAATTCTCCTTTGTCTATCTTTCTTTGATGATTTATTCTTGGTTTCTTTCATTTATCCAAAAAATGGATTTTAGCAATGAACAAAATCAAATAAAACTAGTTTAGTATTTCATATGTATCACAATTTCATCACTAATTCCAATTTTTTTCTAACAATTTTGATACCTTAATTTAATTAAGTCTTAATATTCCCTGCTCTATAAAAAATTTACAATTTATGCTAAGATATTTACCTAATCAATTAGGTTTTGGGGCTAAGTATATAACAAAAGAATTTCAATCTCTATCACAATTGCACTTTTCACAATAGACGAATCAAATAAATTGTGAAAGTACAATTGATAGGAAAAAACAACATCTCATCATGAGTTAAATCTATATATTGTAATGAAAAATAAAAAATAGAAAATGAAAATAAAACCCACTTGAAAATAGACAAGAAAATTGGTATTCTACATACCATAACAATTAGTTCTAACTTATATTGAGGAGTTCAATACAGTAATTAATACGAATCATTCATCTTTGAAAAAATGACTTTTTTTGCACCGTATGGATTCAGATTAGTCCAAGTTTTTTTTCTTCTTTGTTGTACAAAAAAACTTTGGGAATGTCTGGTAGAAATTAATTTAGCTAAAGAAAAAGCTTTTCCTGCAACTAAATATGTCATTTTCCTCCAAATACTTCTATGAATTGGTTTTTTTGATATAGAAGTTCATTTTTGGGGGACCACCATTTAAATTACTAATTTTTATTGTTCTATGTGGAAGACATGTATTGTTTAAAAAAGATTGTTCTTTTTTTTAAAACTTATTGCGTACACGAAGAAAAATAAGAGTTTTTTTTATTTAACATTTTCTTTTCATTTTCTTTTCTCAGAAAATTTTTTTCGTTTCTAATATACAACAAATATATATATATAATAAAATCAAAAGAGAAAATCCTATATAAAGTATATAGAAATTGATATATAAATAAAATATATAATAGATGCCCATCGCATAACGTATGGCATTAACATATTAACACTAGTTAATACTAAATAAAAAAAGATCTAATTATTCTAGTTTGTTTATTTAAAATCTAACTCATTGTGTAATTGATTAATTAGTTTGTCAAATTAATTAATTAGATTCCAATCAAATAAGAAAAATTTTTGTTTATTGCAAATCCCCAATCCTATGATACTTTGTATAGAACTGAAATAAAAAATAACTAAGGTTATCTTATCAGGTTTTGTAGTTCTAATTTAAATTAAAATTATAGCCATCTTGCCCTGAACTTGATCAATTATCAATTAATTGATTAAGTTGCACCAAAACAATATTTGATTCAAATATAGATCATATTGCTAATTAACTATTTATCATTAGGAATCTTAGGTTTTTATTGGATAACTAGTATTTTAGAATTTCGGGATTTGTTCGAAATATTTAATAACTTGATCTATAATAGTGTGGTCAATCTTTTATTTACTAGTTTGTGTGCCTTTTTATTATTGATTGGCACAGTTGCAAAATCTACATAATTTCCTCTTCACGTATGGTTACACGATGCTATGGAGGGACCTACTCCCATTTTGGCTCTTATTCATGCTGCTACTATGGTAGCAGTAGGAATTTTCCTTGTAGCCCGCCTTTTTCCTCTTTTCATTGTTATACCTTCCATAATGAATCTTATTTCTTTAATAGGTATGATAACACTACTATTAGGAGCTACTTTGGCTCTTGCTCAAGGAGACATTAAAAGAAGTTTAGCCTATTCCACAATGTCTCAATTGGGTTATATTATGTTAGCTCCAGGTATAGGTTCTTATCGAGCTACTTTATTCCATTTGATCACTCATGCTTATTCTAAAGTTTAATTATCTTTGGGATCCGGATTTGTTATTCATTCAATGGAACATGTTGTTGGATATTCACCAGAAAAAAGTCAGAATATGGTTCTTATAGGTGGTTTAACAAAATATGTTCCAGTTATAAGAACTACATTTTTATTAGGTACACTTTCTCTTTGTGGTATTCCACCTCTTGCTTGTTTTTGGTCTAAAGATGAAATTCTTTCTGATATTGGTTGTATTCACCAATTTTTGCAATAATAGCCTATTTGACAGCAGGATTAACTACATTTTATATGTTTCGTGTGTATTTACTTACTTTTGATGGATATTTGTGTGTTCATGTTCAAAATTATAGTAGTACTAAAAGTCATTCAATATCTATATGTATATGGGAAAAAGCGGTACCCAAAATTGACAATCCAAATTTACTTTCCTCAACTACAACTAGTACTAATAAGGTAGTCCTTTTTCAAAGGGTATATATAAAATATATGATAATGTAATAAATCGGATGCAATAATTTTGTACTTATTTTCAAACTAAATACACTTACACGTATCCTCATGAATTGAACAATACTATGCTATTTCCTCCATTTGTATTGGTACTATTTATTTTGTTTATTGGATTAATAGGACTTTGTTTTGATATAGGAGTAATATATTTTGATATATTATTGAAATGGTTAACTATATCAACATCAACAAACCCTTTCCGCTCAGATTCAAATCATTTTCCGAATTGGTATGAATTTTTCATCAATGTATTTTCAGCAACTATAGCTCTTTTCAGACTATTCATAACATTTATTTTCTATGGGTCTGTTTATTCATCTTTCCAAAATTTAGACTTAATCAATTCATCTATAAAAATAGGCCTTAAGAGAATTCTTTTGAATCAAATAAAAAATGTGATATTCAATTGGTCATATAATCATGGTTACATAGATATTATTTATACTAATATCTTTACAATGGGGATAAGAGGAGTGGCAAAATTAACTCAATTTTTTGATATATGTATAATTAAGGGAATTACAAATGGAATTGGTCTTTTTAGTTTCTTTATAGGGGAAGGAATCAAATATATAGGGGGTGGATGAATATCATCTTATTTATTCTTGTATATATCTTATCTTGTATTTCTTATATTTCTTGTATTTGTATTTAGCTCCAAGTTTCTATGGAAAATTTTTCTTTTGTAGAAAATAGGAAATCATTTTTGATTGCATGTGAATGTAACTTTTCTTTTTTTGATTGTCTCACGATATGGTCCATTCAAAAGAGGATCATATGCTTTGTGCAAGCATTTTTGTTCATTTTCATCATTGTACAATCTGGTTCTTTTTTCGAGCATATCTAGAAAAGTGTTTTCTAGAACTTTTATTCTACTTAGTAATTCATTACTCAAGTTGTACTTTTTTTGTTCATTGGTATAAACCCAATGATTATACAGGTCTTCATGGGATAGTTTTTCTGTCGTGTACAAAAAAATTTTCCGTTCTAACATTTCCGAAAAAATCGATAAACTGGGCGGGTATGTAAAAGATATTTTTTTTTTTCCATCACTTGGACATGTATAAAAAAAATATTGTGAGATTTCATTTCGTACAGCATTTTCAAATCGATCATTTTTTATATATCGCAATGGACGATTCCATCGTTTATAATCGAAAAGAAAATTCACAAGAGATTTTTTATATATTAAATAAGTCTTTTCTTTTTTATCTTCTTTAAGTCTTCCCAATTGCCAATTATCTTGATGGGTATCAAGATAAGAATCTTCGTAAACTGGGCTATCTTTATAGCATGTCTCTTTAAAGTGAAAGTAGAATTCATCCTTTGTTTTTTCCTTTCCATTTGCTCGGATCTCTTCCGTTTCATCTATTTTGTCCGAATCCTTCTTTTCTTCTGAAGAAAAGGAAGGGTCTCCTCTAGTGGATCCCTCTTGTTCCTGTTTAGTCTCCCTCATTTCGGAAGTTGTTTCTACATCGCTTTTTTCCTCACTTTCTCTCCCTTCTTCCATTTCTGAGGTTTCTTTCAGTTTCTTAGCGACAATAGGCGATGAAATTCTGCCTAAATAGTAGACACAAGTGATAAATAAGAGAATACTAAAGATTCGAGCCATAGAATTTCTCAATTCTAACACAAGGTACTTATTAGGTCGAATAGAATGATTTTGTCGTATCCAGAATAATACCAATCCAACCCATTTCATGAATAAAATGTGACCAATTAACAAACCAAGAGAACTACTTGTTACAAATAACATCTTGTTGTTGCATTGAAACATATAAATGTTGACTAATTTGGCTAATGTTGAACTTGCTAAAGTGAAATGGTTGAATAATTAAAAAATTAGATTATTCAGGAATACACATTGAATGCTGAGATTATGCATTGAATTTCTAGTAATAGATCCATAATCAAAAAAACTTTTTTGATTGTTCCAGAAGAAATGAAATAAAAGATATGGTAGAACTAGGACAGTTATTGTATGAGGTCTACCCAATGCTAGATGCAGAGGAGCATAATAGATCGATATGAACATCATGAGCTATCCTGTAATAAAACCTGTTGTTGCTGATACCTCCTTCTTGGTTCCTTCTTCCATAATCCGAGCTTGTAGAAGGAAGAGATAAGAGGGCCCTATGGAGAATGTGGTCAGAAATCCATAATAGAGTCCAACCACAATGACCGAATTTATTATCTTCATGCATAAGGATAATAGATTACCTAGTGGAAAAGATTTCAAAATCATCACAAACCTCCCCTTTTTCTTTTCTATTGCAATTTCTCAATTATTATATGATGATTTCTTAACTTTCCATATATAGGGACTATAAATGACATCTCTTATGTCAATGATCCCATCTTCTTCGATTGAATGACATCTCATCTCTTAAGTCACTAACACCAAAGGGATATTAAATGAATGGAATTGGGATATAGATGGAATATAATGAAATATAGCCACTTTGAGGTTCCCTATGAAATGAGGCATGGAACAGAGCCACTACGAAGAAGTTATGGGAGTTACGAAGGAAGCTTTGGATTCATATTGTTCATAGGTTGAGAATGGGAGTTGAACTCTATGAGGTTGAATCTCCCATTGTTCCTCAGTAGCTCAGTGGTAGAGCGGTTGGTTGTTAACTAACTAGTCGTAGGTTTGAATCCTACTTGGGGAGATTTGATTAATTGAATGAAATAAATAAATAAAGGGCTGACTTTGACCATTAGGAGTAGGTAACCCATTCCCTGTCTTTGTTTCTATTGCATTCTATCTCATCATATCTCATTCTTACGATATTTGAGAATCACCATCCTCGTTGTAGATCTAGGATAATCCCTTGTAAATAGCCAATTAAGAATTCTTAGATGATGTAGTAGTAGTGCATCAAAGATGCAGTCATCGATTCTCCTGATAGGTCACAATTACCGCGAGCAAACATATTAATGATAATGATGAGGAATGCATTTTAGCTATGCTACTAATACTTGTATACTTGTACTTGCTCTACCCATTTTGACAAAATACCCATAGTTCAATAGCTTTGCAACTGCTATCCCGATCATGATTTTCCTACCACCAGAGGTAAAGGAAAGGTCCTTCCTTTTTGGGTCGGTTATGGGCGAGGAAGGATTCGAACCTCTGACACCATGGTTCATAGCCACGTGCTCTAATCCTCTGAGCTACAAACCCCACCCATCTCCACTGGATCTATTCCCAGGAGTACCCTCAAAAAGGAACCTTTCCTCTCCTCAGCTATTTCGAGTTAAGAAGATGTGAAAGTGTCTTTCTCTCTATAAAAGACTATAAGAACAGTGCATTCCGAGGTGTGAAGTGGGAGGCAAGAGATGCCATAATTGGGGTTTTGAATAAGATGACCTTTGCATTTTTTATTTTGATCTTTTTCCTATTTAAAAAGTAAAATAAGAGGTGTTAAGCTTTTTATCATTATCATTCTGGCATCAAACTATTTTTTCGCAGGAGCTCCCCCATAGTATCGTCAACGTAGTAGAGTATAACCACCAAGTTCAAGATGGATTGTTGTGGTTCCTCTATGCCTAGGACACCAGAATATCGAATCATGAACAAAGAAAGGATGAGAGAAAAGCATATTGGCTAGTGATTGTGAGGCCCCAATTTTTGACTTCTTGACTGGAAGGGACACCAAAGCCCTCTACCCTTCCATCCCTTGGATAGATAGAGAAGGGCAGAGCTTTTTTTTGGTTTTTTCATGTTGTCAAATAATTGAACAATGAAAATGGATGGCGAGTGCCTGGTCAAATTGATCAGGTTGTGTAGGAAAAAGGTTCAAATCTCTCAGTCTATTAGGATGCCTCAGCTGCATACATCACTACACTTCCACTTGACACCTATCGTAATGATAAATGGCTCATCTCGCCGTGACCTTATCTTGGATTCTCAATACTTCTGTCGTTCCATCCTTGCAGGGGCAGAGAACCCGTTGCTATCTCGGCTATGCTACCGGAGGCTCTGGAGAAGTCAGAATAAGAGAGCACTCATCTTGGGGTGGGCTTACTACTTAGTTGCTTTCAGCAGTTATCCGCTCTACGCTTGGCTACCCAGCGTTTACCGTCGGCACAATAACTAGTACACCAGAGGTGCATCCTTCCCGATCCTCTCATACTAGGGAAAGGTCCTCTCAATGCTCTAACACCTGCACTGGATATGGACTGAACTATCTTACGACATTTTGAACCCAGCTCACGTACCGCTTTAATGGGCGAATAGCCCAACCCTTGGAACATACTATAGCCCCAGGTGGCGAAGAGCTGACATCGAGGTGCCAAACCTTCCTATCAATGTGAACACTTGGGGAATGTTAGCCTATTATCCCTAGAGTAACTTTTATCCATTGAGCGACGGCCCTTCCACTCGGCACTGTTGGATCACTAAGGCCAACTTTTGTCCCTACTCGATGGGTGGGTCTTGTAGTCAAGCTCCCTTTTGCCTTTGCACTCAAGGGCCAATCTCTGTCCAACCTAAGGAAATCTTTGCACACCTTTATTACCCTTTGGGAGGCCTACGCCCCATAGAAACTATCTACCTGAGACTGTCCCTTGGCCCGTAGGTCCTAACACAAGGTTAGAATTCTAGCTCTTCTAGAGTTGTATCTCACTGATGGCTCAGGCCCCTCTGGAAGGAGGCCTTCTTTGCCTGCCACCTAAGCTGCATAGGAAAGGCCCAAAGCCAAACCTAGGGAATAGTAAAGCTTCATAGTGTCTTTTTGTCCAGGTGCAGGTAGTCTGCATCTTCATAGACATGTCTATTTCACCGAACCTCTCTCTGAGACAGTGCCCAGATCGTTACGCCTTTTATGTGGGTCAGAACTTACCTGACAAGGAATTTTGCTACCTTAGGACCATTATATTTATGGCCACTATTCACCGGGGCTTCGATCACCGACTATCCTATCATCAGGTCACCAACTTCCTTGACCTTTCAGCACTGGGCAAGCGTCATCCCCCATACATGGTCTTACGACTTTGCAAAGACCTGTGTTTTTGGTAAATAGTTGCCCAGGCCTCGTCACCACGACCCCCTTTGTGAGGAGGCACCCCTTCTCTTGATGTTACAGGGCTATTTTGCCAAGTTCCTTAGAGAGAGTTATCTCGCACCCCCTAGGTATTCTCTACCTACCCACCTGTGTCAGTTTTGGGTATAGGTACCCTTTTGTTGAAGGTCATTCGAGCTTTTCCTGGGAGTATGACATGGGTTACTTCAGCATCGTAGTGCCTGGTACTCGGACATTGCCTCGAGGCATTTCCTGTACCCCTTCTTACCCTAAAAAAGCAAGGTCACCTTGCATCCTTGAACCGATAACCATCTTTCGGCTAACCTAGTCTCCTCCATCCCTTGTGACCAACAAGGTGTAGTACAGGAATATTCACCTATTGTCCATCGACTATGCCTTTCGGCCTAATCTTAGGCCCTAACTCACCCTCCATGGACAAACCTTGCTGAGGAACCCTTACGTTTTAGGGGCATTAGATTCTCACCAATGTTTGCATTATTCAAGCTGACATTCTCGCTTCTGCTTCATCCACACTTGCTTGCACAGGTGCTTCCCTCTAAGGCAGAATGCTCCCCTACCAATGCATTTTTACATCACACAGCTTCAAAAGATCGCTTAGCCCCATTCATCTTCGGTGCAAAAGTGCTTGATCAATGAGCTATTACACACTCTTTCAAGGGTGGCTACTTCTAGGCAAACCTCCTAGCTGTCTCCACACCCCTACCTCCTTTATCAGTGAGCAGTCATTTAGGGGCCTTAGTTGGTGATCCGGGCTATTTCCATCTCAACGATGAAACTTATCCCCCATCGTCTCACATGTCGACCTTGGCCCTTGTTATTTGGGGTCATATCTAGTATTCAAAGTTTGCCTCGATTTGGTACTGCTCTTGCAGCCCTCACCAAAATAGTGCTTTGCCCCTAGATGTCCAATCAACTGTTGTGCCACAACGCATTTATGGGAGAACCAACTAGCTTTGGGTTTGAGTGGCATTTCACCCCTAACCACTGATTCTTCAACATCAGTCAGTTTGGACCTCCGCTTAGTTTCACCCAAGCTTCATCCTGGTCATGGATAGATCACCCAGGTTCGGGTCCATAAGTAGTGACAATTGCCCTATGAAGACTTGCTTTCGCTACGACTCCGATGGGTTCCCTTAACCAAGCCACTGCCTATGAGTCACCGGCTCATCCTTCAATAGGCACGTGGTCAAAGATGGCATTCTCCTCCCACTACTTGGGAGCTCATGGTTTCATGTTCTATTTCAGTCCCCGATGGGGGTTCTTTAACTTTCCCTCATGGTACTACTTCGCTATCGGTCACCCAGGAGTATTTAACCTTGCAAGGTGGTCCTTGCTGATTCACACGGGATTCCATGTGCCCCATGCTACTCGGGTCAAAGTGTAAGCTAGTGATGCTTTTGGCTATTGGACTCTTGCCATCTAGGGTTTAGTACTCCACCGCTTTGCCTAGTAGCACAACGCTTGTATTGCTCTCCCATAACCCCATTTTCACAGTTTAGGCTGCTCTCATTTCACTTGCCACTACTATGAGAATCACTTTTGCTTTCTTTTCCTCTAGCTACTAAGATGTTTCAGTTTGCCAGATTATCTCTTGCCTGCCCATGGATTTGGTAGTAGTTCGAAAGGTTGACCTATTTGGGAATCTCGGGATCTATGCTCATTTTCAACTCCCCGAAGCATTTCGTCACTTGCTATGCCCTTCCTCATCTCTAGGTGCCTAGGTATCCATCGTAAGCCTTTCCTTGTTTGAACCTTGCCATTAACATTAAGGCTATGCCATCCTAAAGTGCTACTAATGCTAAATGGAAGGATCTTATTAACATCCATGAATGAGAAATCATAGATCAAACTATCGGATCAGAAAAATTGGGTGCTATCATAGTATCAGCTAAGTTCATGGGCTAGAGATAAGCGGACTTGAACCACTGACATCCAACACAGGGTAAACCACCGCCTCTCAGGCCTCCCATAGAGGCCAACGATAGACAATAACTCCCCCGCGCCCACCCCCCCCCCCCCGAAACCCCCACCCCCCCGAACACAGCTTACAACTTTCATCATACTGTTCTCTCCAAAAAGCAACTCTTCTTAAAAGGGGCTGAGTTGGAATCCCATTCTAAGGATTCTTGTGGTTCCAGAGAATCCAACTATAGGAGAATAAGAATGGAGAGCTCTCCCCCTTTTTCTACCTGACTCTTTGGTCTTAAGAATGTTGGTTTTAAGAACGCGTGATTGCCCTTCTTTGACCCTTACTGCCCAATTGGAGAGTGGATAGCTAATGCATTCCACTTATTGAACAAGGTCTATGGTCGGTCCATGACCCCAGGATGGCGAAGGTGTCCTTGGGGTGATCTCATAGTTCCTACAGGGTGGAGATGATGGGATCGGTCCATGGATTTTCCTTCCTTTTTCCACATTTCACTCAAAGGGTTGAAGGGAGATAGTGCATCAAGCTATTCACAAGGGCCAACATGATCCTCTTCCCCAGGGATCCTAGATGAGGGAACCCTAAGAGAGCTACCAACTCCAACTCTTGTCCATGTACGATCCATACTAGATCTGACCAACTGCCTTTCCTACCTCCTCTATGTTCTTGATAGCCCATCTTTATGTCTCAGTAGAGTCTTTCAGTGGCATGTTTCAGTCCTCTTCCCCATTACTTAGAAAAAGTGAGCCACTGGTTCAAGTACAAGATACTATCATTATTGCCTGGACAATTAGACATCCAACCCGTAATTGCAATGACCCAATTGCAAGAGTGGAGCTCTACCAACTGAGCTATATCCCCTTGAGCCAAGTGGAGTATGCATGAAAGAGTCAGATGCCTCTTCTATCCTTTTCCCTGGTGCAGCTGGGCCATCCTAGACTTGAACTAGAGACCTCACTCATGAAGTAAATCATCACACCCACGATCCAACCAATTGGGAGGGAATCAATAATTCTTTTTTGGGAGCAATTCATCCTTCCTAAATGCAGCATACAGCTCTCCAATGTACTGCACTCTTCAAGAGTGCTTACCTTCTCCCTTACCATGGCAAATCTTTGTGAAATAACTCTGATGGAAAGAAAAAAGAAGGCATTAAGAGACCCTCCTGGTCCAACCCTAGACACTCTAAGATCCTATTTCAAACCTGCTCCCATTTCAAGTTAAGAGATAGATAAATAGACACATCCCATTGCACTGATCGGGGGATGCTCGTAGTGACTGAGGGGGTCGAAGACCAAGAAGTGAATTATTTATACCAAGCATTCTTCTTATGGAAAGATCCAATCTCCAGGTCACTGTGAAAAGGAAAAAGAATTTCATGTTCTTTTCTTCCTTTCAGGAAGGGAGTATTAGGGAAATCCTATTGATTGCTACTTTCTCCAGACCTCCCAGAAAGCATGAAAAAAGGCTCAAACGGTACGATCCTTCTGTCACCCTAGAATGAAAGGGGTGATCTCGTAGTTCTTGGTTTGTGAAAATGTGTTGTCAGGTGCTCCATTTTCCCATCGAGGGCAAACCTAAACCTGTGCTCAAGAGATAGCTATCCATACACTAATAAGGGGTGTATGGATTCTCTAGAAGAGAGGAGCCATGGTGGTCACCCCCGGACCGCCCAGATCCCACAAGTGAATAGAAAGTTAGATCTACATTGGATCTCACCTGAATCGCCCCATCTATCCTCCTGAGGAGAAGTTTGGTTTCAAACTCTGATTCGACTGGGAGGAGTATGCCATGCTGATGTACCTTGGATAATCCACATATTTGGGTCAGGCGCTGATGAGCACATTAAACTATCCATGTGGCTGAGAGCCCTCACAGCCAAGGGAAAATGACGCAATTATCAGGGACACACTCTACCACTGAGCTAATAGCCCATCATGTGGGCCTCCCATTGGGAGGCCTGCTATGCCAAAAGCAAGAGAAACCCCATTTCTCTCTTTCCTTTTTATGTCCCCGTGTTGTCGCCACACGGGAGGGACATGGGGATGTAAAAAGGGGGATCCTATCAACTTGTTCTGACCTAGGATAATAAGCTCATGAGCTTGGTCTTACTTCACCATTGAGAAATGAAAGAAGACTTCCATATCCAAGCTTAGCTCAGACGTAGCTCGCTTCTTTTTGGATGTGAAGCAGTGTCAAACCAAAATACCCAATAAGCATTAGCTCTCCTTGAAAAGGAGTTGATCCAGCTGCACCTTCCAGTACGGCTACTTTGTTATGACTTCACTCTAGTCACTAGGCCTGCCTTCGGCATCCCCCTCCTTGCGGTTAAGGTAATGACTTCGATCATGGCCAGCTTCCATAGTGTGATGGGCGGTGTGTACAAGGGCTGGGAATGAATTCACTACCGTATGGCTGACCGGTGATTACCAGTGATTCTGGCTTCATGCAGGCGAGTTGCCAACTGCAATCCAAACTAAGGATGGGTTTTTGGAGTTAGCTCACCCTCGCAGGATCGCAACCCTTTGTCCCGCCCATTGTAGCACGTGTGTTGCCCAGGGCATAAGGGGCATGATGACTTGAAGTCATCCTCACCTTCCTTAGGATTATCACCGACAGTCTGTTCAAGGTTCCAAACTCAATGGTGGCAACTAAACATGAGGGTTGTGCTCATTGTGGGACTTAACCCAACACCTTATGGCATGAGCTGATGACAGCCATGCACCACCTGTGTCGGTGTTCCCGAGGGCACCCCTCTCTTTCAAGAGGATTCACGGCATGTTGCCCTAGTAAGGTTCTTCACTTTGCATCGAATTAAACCACATGCTCCACTGCTTGTGAGAGCCCCCGTCAATTCCTTTGAGTTTTATTCTTGCGAATATACTCCCCAGGCGGGATACTTAATGCATTAGCTACAACACTGCATGGGTCGATACGCACAATGCCTAATATCCATTGTTTACAGCTAGGACTACTGGGGTATCTAATCCCATTTGCTCCCCTAGCTTTCATCTCTTTGTGTCATTATCGGCCTAGCAGAGTGCTTTTGCTGTTGGTGTTCTTTTCGATCTCTACACATTTCACCGCTCCACCGGAAATTCCCTCTTCCCCTATTGTACTCCAGCTTGGTAGTTTCCTCCTCTTGTCTAAGGTTGAGCCCCGGGATTTGATGACAGACTTGAAAAGCCACCTACAGATGCTTTACGCCCAATCATTCTAGATAATGCTTGCATACTCTATCTTACCACAGCTGCTGGCACAGAGTTAGCCGATGCTTATTCCTCAAATACTATCATTGCTTCTTCACAGAGAAAAGAAGTTCATGACCCGTGGGCTTTCTACCTCCATGCGGCATTGCTCCATCAGGCTTTCACCCATTGTAAAAAATTCCCCACTGCTACCTCCCATAAGAGTTTGGGTTGTGTCTCAGTCCCAGTGTGGCTGATCATCCTCTCAGACTAGCTACTGATCATCGCCTTGGTAAGCTATTGCCACACCAACTAGCTAATCAGACACGAGCCCCTCCTTGGGCGGTTTCCTCCTTTTGCTCCTCAGTCTATGGGGTATTAACAACCATTTCTAGTTGTTGTTCCCCTCCCAAGGGCAAGTTCTTATGTGTTACTCACCCGTTTGCCACTGGAAACACCACTTCCCGTTTGACTTGTATGTGTTAAGCTTGCTGCCAGCGTTCATCCTGAGCCAGGATCGAACTCTCCATGAGATTCATAGTTGCATTACTTATAGCTTCCTTGTTTATGGACAAAGCATATTCGGAACTGCCTTTCATTTTAAGACATAACTTGTACCCATGCGCTTCATATTATCTTGGAGTTCACTCCCAGCAATATAGCCATCCCTACCCTATGAGGTCAATCCCACGAGCCTCTTATCCATTCTCATTCAATCACGGTGGGGGGGCAAGTCAAAATAGAAAAACTCCCATTGGGTTTAGGGATAATCAGGCTCGAACTGATGACTTCCACCACATCAAGGTGACACTCTTACCACTGAGTTATATCCCTTCCCGGCCCCATTGAGAAATAGAACTAACTAATCCTAAGGCAAAGGGTCAAGAAACTCGACACCACTATTCTTGAACAAATTGGAGTCGGGCCTTCTTTTTGCATTATTACTATTATGGATATAGATAGAGTAAAATAATTGGAAAAATGGGATTCCATTGTCAACTGCTCCTAATGAAAATAGGATTGACTACAGTTTTGAACCATAGCACATGGTTTCATAAAATCCATACGATTTTCCTAATCTAAATCAAGTAGGTTTTGTTTTACATGAAGAAGATTTTGTTCAGCATGTTCTATTTGATACTAATAGGAAAAGAACCTGACTCGATATTGTTAAAAAAAGAGGGGAGGCAAAACCAAGTCAAGATGATATGGATGACCCCTTCTTCTTGCACCAAAGATCTTACCATTTTTGAAGGAATTGGAGCTACATTTCTTTTCGATTTCCATTCAAGAGTTCCTATGCATTTCCATGCCATTTTTCCTTTTTTATTGAGAGCTCAAAAAATGAATTGGACAAATTCCTTTTCGTAGGAACACATTCAAGATTCATCACTACAAAAAGGATAATGGTAACCTCACCAAGACGGAATTTGTAACTTGCTATCCTCTCTTGCCTAGCAGGCAAAGATTGACCTTTGTCAAAAGACTAATTCATTCATATCAACATGAGGATCCAACTCCATTGCTAGAATCCATGTTGTATATTTGAAGTAGGTTGACCCCCTTGCTTCTCTCAAGCTACAACCCTCTTCCCACTGAGCCCCCTTTCTCCTCAATCCACAGAGACAAAATAAAATATAAGATTGGTACCAATAGTTCATCACAAAAGAAAGGACTCACCGAGCCGAGATCACTAACTAAAATTAATATAATAGAAAAGAACTATCTTTTTTGTATACTTCCCCTAGTTCTGTTGTTACCGCGGGTCTTATGCAATCAATCGGATCATATAGATATCCCTTTAACACAACATAGGTCATCGAAAGGATCTTGGATGACTCATCAAAGCACAAAAGCCAGGATCTTTCAGAAAATGGATTCCTATTTGAAGAGTGCATAACTGCATGGATAAGCTCACACCAACTCGTCAATTTTGGATCCAATTTGGGATTTTCCTTGGGATGTATTGGGAAGGAATTGGAATGTAATAATATCGATTCATATAGAAGAAAAGGTTCTCTATTAATTCAAATGCTGTACCTATGGAATAGGGATAGAGGAAGATGAAAAAGCCAAAGGTTTCACACAATACATTTGATCAAAAAATCAATATGATTTATTTTGTACCCTTCACTCTATGAGAAAATGGGTCAGATTCTACAGGATTAACAAACCTATGGAACTTAAGGAATGATGGAATGGAATAAAAATAGAGGAAAAGAAAATCGAAATGAAATAAAGAATAAAACAAAAGATAGAAGTAAATATAAATAAATTAAGTAGAAGACAGAAGAGCCCAGATTCCAAATGAACAAATTTAAACTCGAAAAGATCCTTTCTGATTCTTAAAGAATGAGGGGCAAGGGGATTGATCGAGAAAGATCTCTTGTTCTTATTACTTGTTCTTATTATCTTATTATAAGTTATAAGATTGTGATTTGATCTACATATGTTATGTTTGGTAAAAAGAATAATCTTCTACTTTGATTATAAATGGAAAGTGTTCAATTGGAACATGAAAACCTGACTGAATTGGTCGTAGTTACTCTTCGAGATGGAATGGGAGAAGGGAGGAGATTCTCACAAACAAGGAAAAGGATCCAATTACTTTGAAAGAAATGAATGAGGAGCCATATGAGGTGAAAATCTCATGTACGGTTCTGTAGAGTGACAGTAAGAGTGACTTATCTATCAACTTTTCCACTATCACCCCCAAAAAACCAAACTCTGCCTTACATAAAGTTGCCAGAGTACAATTAACCTCTGAATTTGAAATCATTGCTTATATACTAGGTATTGGCCATAATTTACAAGAATATTCTATAGTATTAGTAAGAGGAGGAAGGGTTAGACATTTACCAGGTGTGAGATATCACATTGTTCAGGGAACCCTAGATGCTGTCGGAGTAAAGGATCGTCAACAAGGGTGTTCTAGTGCATTGTAGATTATTATTCAAGACTTGTATCATTTGATGATGCCATGTGAATCGCTAGAAACACGTGAAGTGTATGGCTAACTCAGTAACAAAAGTTTCCTAATGGGACTGGAGCAGGCTACCATGAGACAAAAGGAAGATCTTCTTTCTAAAGAGATTCGATTCAAAACTATTACTATTCAATTTATATGTCCAAGGTCTAATATTGAAATCATTTCAGAGGTTTTCCCTTACTTTGTCCTTGTCAACAAACAATTCAAAATACCTTGACTTTTTCAGAACAGGTCCAAGTCAAATAGCAATGATTCAAAGCACTTCTTTTTACATTACACTATTTCGGAAACCCAAGGACTTGATCGTATGGATATGTAAAATATAGGATTTCCAATCCTAGCAGGAAAAGGAGGGAAACAGATACTCAATTTAAAGTGAGTAAATAAAATTCCATACTCGATCATATAGATAAGATACATATAGAATTCTATGGAAAGCCGTATTCGATGAAAGTCGTATGTATGGCATGGAGGGAGATCTTTCGTATCTTTCGAGATCCACCATACAATACGGGGTAAAAAAGCCAAAATAAGTGATTCATTTTTAACCCTTATAAAAAGAAAACTGATTCTTGAACCTCTTTCACACTCATGTCACGTCGAGGTACTGCAGAAGAAAAAATTGTAAAATCCAATCCAATTTATCATAATTGATTAGTTAACATGTTGGTTAGTCATATTCTAAAACACAGAAAAAAATATTTGTTTATCAAATTATCTATCAAACCATGAAAAAGACTCAACAAAAGACAAAAACAAATCCACTATCTGTTTTATGTCAAGCAATACGTGGAGTAACTCCCGATATAGCAGTAAAAGCAAGACATGTAGGTGGATTGACCCATCAAGTTCCTATTGAAATAGGATCTACACAAGGAAAAGCACTTGACATTTGTTGGTTATTAGGGGCATCCTAAAAGCATCTGGGTCGAAATATGGCTTTCAAATTAAGTTCTGAATTAGTAGATGCTGCCAAAGGGACTAGTGATGACATATGCAAAAAGGAAGAGACTCATAGGATGGCAGAGGCAAATAGAGCTTTTGCACATTTTTGTTAATCCATGAACAGAATCAATATCAGAAAAGA
>RXID01014279.1:207500-245000 GCA_005019695.1 Trichopus zeylanicus subsp. travancoricus | reverse complement strand
TAGAATAAAAGAATTAGTAGATCTATTCCGCCCAAATGGAAAAGGACTGGGGTTATGAACTTATAATCATGGAATCGACTTGATCATCAGATTATAAGTTCATTCCATACCAGACGAGATGGAAATAAGGTATGTATATTCATATTATGAGAATTATGAGAAGGGGTCATTGGAGTGTATGTAAATAGATACTATGTTTACTTACATATGGATCCCTACGTCATTACATTCACAATCTATTTAGTATTAGGAATAGGCATAATCGGACCTATTTTTACAATATCTATCATTATTTGGGTACCATATTCACTTTTTTGGGGCTTCTATTGAATCGAGAAATAGGTTTGATTGTACATCTTTTTGATATATATAAGATATCCTCTGGATAATGCAAATCGAAGCAATTTGATGTTTGACTCGGGCCTATATGACCGATAGATAGAAATACTCCAACACTCCACCTTTGTTATTTTGTCATATATGGAATATATGACACAAGATAGATATCATATTCATGGAATATAATTCACTTTCAAGATGCCTTGATGGTGAAATGGTAGACACGCGAGACTCAAAATCTCATGCTAAAGAGCGTGGAGGTTCAAATCCTCTTCAAGGCATAATATTGCGAATGCTCATTGAATGAGCAATTCAATAACAGATTTTGAATTAAACCAATATTGTATTGATATACCGAGTATCTTATCTATTGATACAAAGTATTCCAGTGATCCCCACGATCCGAGTTTGGGATATTGGAATTGGAATAGGTTTGGCAACGGATCATGAAATCTTGGTGATCTTCTCTATCTAAAGAATGAGGAGTCCATTTTGAAATCGCCTGCCCTGCACCCACCCCCGAGTATATGATTCAACAGGAATCACACAAGGGTAGATTGATAGAAACCACTAATAAAATATCCACCAATACATGTAACATAGCAGATAAAGGACATAGTCCATTTTAGGGATTGGTGACTTACCCATTCAGTGACTTTGGCACTGGATATTCCCAAAATGGTATTGGATCGGATGAATTAGAGAATAGATAGACGTTTGTTGGCATTCCAACCTTCCTTCTCCTTTCAGGGCCTATTCGAAAGAGAATCCAATACCTCTTGGTCGTGAATATCAGAATAGGATGAACTGGTCTCCGTGGATATCTTTGCTTCAGAACAAAATAATTCAAAATTTTGAATTATACTCAGTCAACTAGAATGTGTATTATTCATATGGGGATATTCCAATTGAGAAGATCCATCGACCTGAGACAAAAAGAAAGGTTTATCTATTTTCTTTAGTTATTCAATTAAACCAAGGATTCATTATTGGAGCAGATAGTAACAACCATTTCATCTGGCCTGTGTATTTTTGATTTTCTGATGGATTTATATGGTTTCATTAATGGAAATTGTTTGATGTAGTGAGTAAGAGGCTCTAGTTGTTCACCGTTCAAGAATTATTGTTTAGGAAGTTCATATCATCCATACGTAGTGTTTTGATCTAAGATTTCAATTCTTCCATGTTTCAACAGTAAGTAGCATGTTGTTCCATGGAGCAAAGGTCCAAAATATGGAATAAACAAGTGTTTCCATGACTCTACCACCTGGCCAATTCTGTTCCACTTAATCCCCTTTTCATAGCCACATATATTTATGGCTAAGGAATGGGAAATCTTTCTCCTGTTACATGAATCAAATGTTTCATTTCATCCGAGAAAAGCCATCTCTTTCTCAATAATGTCTTTGTCATTTGATAAATACTCATAACTCTTGGATAGAGTATTAGAACGGAAAGATCCATTAGATAATGAACTATTGGTTCTAAGCCATCTCTGGTGATGAATCAATAATTTGAAGTGTTTTTTCTTGCGTATTCTTGATGAACCAGTGTTTATATATAGATGTAGGAGGATTTGTTTGGGAAGTAATAAGCCCCTTTGACATCTCTTCATCTGCAAAGAATTCTCAATGTGAAAACACAGAGACAAAGGGCTGATCTTAGAATAGGAAAAAGAATGGATCTATAGGGTCCCAAATGAATTGGCTTATTCAAAAAAAGCCTTGTTCTTTGGAAGAACTCATGTCTGGTACTGCATGGTTCCACTCTGCAAGAACTCCTATTCAAATGAACGATTTGAACACCTATTGGTTCTAACAACTAATTGCAGAGTTGATCATCCGGACCTTTCAATTCATAGATGTGGATATTAGACCTATGAATGGGTATATCCCCGATACTCACAAAGAAAAAGGGAAGTGACTTGGACAAAAAGGAACGTGACTCGGACAAAAAGAGAAGTGACTTGAACAAAAAGAAATGAAGTGACTTAGACAAATCTTGTTTGTCGATAGCCTGGGACCAATCAATTGAATATTGATTAATACGTAATTGATCGAACACTACTTGAAAATGGTTCTTCTGTTCAGAAATTAAATGTTCCAAATGTTCTTGGAAATTCTTGCTCCCATTGGACCATTTGTATCTATATTCATTAGGATCCTGATTCATGGATCTCTCGGTTTGATAAATAAGAGGATCAAACCATTTACTCTTTTTCAAATTTGATGAATGTTGGTTGATCATATATTTCATTATAGTTATATGATTCAGAGTATCATTTTCCATTTGATCCCTTTGAATTCCATATTGGAAGTTGCGATCGGATCTATTCATTAAAAGGAATCAATTCGATACATTTCTTATGTACCCATAGGTTCTATATTAGATTTGAATCCGATCTCGGATCAATCTATATTGATTGACTGCCTCCATTATGTTGTTGCTAGCAAATACCACTGTTTTAAGTTTTGGATCTTCCAAATCATTCCCGTAGTAAATCCTGACTGATTTTTTTTCTGATCCTTCAATAAAAAGATTCATTCTCTTCATAAGAAATAGGAGGTAGAACCAATAAAGATTTCTTATTTCGATTCATATTTGGAGTTGAATGCCTCATTCAATAATTTTTTTGCATCCAATCTGTAGGAATCAATAGAAAAGGCAAATCCCCTATGATACACCAAATCCAGCTCGGTTATTGATAGAATGAATAGATCTGCCATCTATTGAAATCTCTCTTCTGATTCAAAATCAGGGTGTAATGCGTATCCCCCTTTGTTCCGGTCATGCAATAGATGCAATAAGTCCAAAAATGGATTTTTGTTCAAGAATGAAATGTTATTGGAACTGTCCATATTTGGTTCATCCTTAAGAACTAGATCACATCCCAGATCTGATGAAATAGGATGAATTGAGATGGTATTCTATAAATACATAATTATCTTGAATATATCAACCATTTCTTTATTTTTCAATTATCTAGAAGGGACAAAAGAAACATCTTGTTTTTTCTTCAAAAATTTTTGATCTCCAGTGGACCTCTCAGTATGATTTGAACCCAAATGAAGTTCAGACCATCTGTCAAAGAAAAAAGAATGAATTGATATTGTAGGATTCCCAAGTTTGATTTCTTCCAGAAGCAGATGATTATTCATCTGCTTCTCATGTTTCGTGAATAGCCGGGATATTAAGGAAGATCCAAAAAGGCATTTCGAGAATCGATTTGATTCTATCGCTGTCCATTCTGTTTGGAGAAAGGAAGGATCCCAAAGAATCGACCTTTATTTTACTTTTTGAATGTCTGTTTGATCGATCAATGTGTGATATTCTAAATTCACATTTCTAATGGAATCAAAATGATCTCTGGATTGATCAGAATATCCTGTTCATTGGCTAGAATCTGTTACTTGAACAAAAATAGATCTTGTGGAATCATATCGAATATTTGACAATACATTCCGTACATTGCTAAAAAATCGATCCTTGTTTACCAACCACACATTGTCTATCCAAATCAAATTCTCTCTCAATACATTCCTCAAAAAATCTGATTCATGCTGATTCTCTCCCCAATTAATGAAGAGATCTTGGCGGAATTGCCACATATGAAATTGAGCACAATTTTGCAAAGAAATACCCCACTTGTTTCTCGAGAAGAGATGGGAAACATGCTCAATATCATTTGATTGAATAGTTGCCTTAGATCTTTGTTGTTTGAAGAGACCCTCCCCTTTAATTGGTCTTTTTTCATGAAAAACAGACATGAGATAACAAATCAAGTCTTTCCCTAAGATTTTGAGTCCCAAATTCAAGTTGATTATGTTTTGCTTCTTCCTCGGAGGAAGACAATCAAATAATTCCCAATCATGGTCCTTGCGGATCAGATTATCTGTATAGGATAAAAAAATAAACTCCAGATATTTGCTATCTTTCTCTTTGAATGAGATCTCAATTCTAGCTACAGTTTCATTAGATATCTTACAACTAGAATCCCTCCTTTTCCAATCTGGTTACTCCACCACCGTGAACTCCGGTTAGATTCAGGCATGATACACTTTTTATGTATTGGGAGAACCCAATTATGCTCTTGCAAATCCATGAAACAACTCTCAGAAATCTTTTTCCTTTTTGGAAGATACAGGAGCGAAACAATCAACCTATTGATATTGGAAGACCAAAAAGATTCTCCCAATGTCTCATTTCTGGGTACAATGGAATTCATAGGTATGGGAGGAAGCCCCAAAAAATAGACATTTTTCTTTCGACCATCTTTCGATTGTTAATATGAGATATAAGGATAGCTACTACTAGCAGTACTACACCTTTGATCGTGAAATATTGATTGCTTGTTGAACTTTGTGAATCACATGAAAGTCAGATACTCCTAATTCGGGGGTCAAAAAGTTTTATAAAATGTTCTTGGTGGAAAAAAATGTGAGTGAAAGATCCCACTAAATTGAATTTGATCCATGAATCTAAGAAATAGTGAGAATTCTTGATCTCTCTTCATATCTCTCTCAATTCGAAGATCTAGGATTTGAATTGATGTCATTTCATTAATTCCTCCTAAAGATTTCATTTCAATTGGAATTTGGTTATTCACAATGTATGATGATCCCTGTTAAGCATCCATGGCTGAATGGTTAAAGTGCCCAACTCATAATTAGCAAATTTGTAGGTTCAATTCCTGCTGGATGCATGCCAATGGGAACGCTCAATAAGTCTATTGGAATTTGCTCTGTATCAATGGAATCTCATCATCCATGCATAATGAATTAGTATATTCATACCATAACATATGAACAGTAGGAACTAGAATTCTTATCGATACTGGAACTCATAGGGAAGAAAATTGATTTATGGATGTAATGAAATATGCAATATTTATAGAAAAAAATATTCGATTATTGGGGAACAATCAATATACTTCTAATGTCGAATCAGGATCAACTAGGACAGAAATAAAGCATTGGGTCGAACTCATCTTTGCTGTCAAGGTAATAGCTATGAATAGTCATCGACTCCCCGGAAAGGGTAGAAGAATAGGACCTATTATGGGACATACAATGCATTATAGATGTATGATCATTATGCTTCAACTGGGTTATTCTATTCCACCTCTTATAGAGAAAAGAACTTAAAGGAAAAATACTTAATAACACGGCGATACATTTATACAAAACTTCTACCCCGAGCACACGCAATGGAACCGTCAACAGTCAAGTGAAATCCAATCTATGAAATAATTTGATCTATGGACAGCATTATTTGTGGTAAAGGTCATAATGCCAGAGGAATCATTACCGTAGGGTATAGAGGGGGAGGTCATAAGCGTCTATATCGTAAAATCGATTTTCGACGGAATAAAAAAGACATATCTGTTAGAATCGTAACCATAGAATACGACCCTAATCAAAATGCATACATTTGTCTCATACACTATGGGGATGGTGAGAAGAGATATATTTTACATCCCAGAGGGGCTATATTGGAGATACCATTGTTTCTGGTATAGAAGTTCCTATATCAATGGGAAATGCCCTACCTTTGAGTGCGGTTTGAACTATTGATTTACATAATTGGAAGTAACCAATTAGGTTTACGACGAAACCTAGAAATCGATCACTGATCCAATTTGAGTACCTTTATGGGATAGACATCAACAAAAAATTGTTGAGTAACGGCAGCAAGTGATTGAGTTCAGTAGTTCCTCATAGAAAATTATTGACTCTAGAGATATGGTAATATGGAGAAGATAAAATTGTTTAAAGCACGCGTAGAACGGGAAACACCCTTCTTTCAAAGAGAGGAGGATGGGTTATTCCCATTTAATTTGATGGTCAAATGCAAATTGAAAGCTAAGCAGTGGTAATTAGAAATATCCTGGGGGGGAAAAATAGAGATGTCTCCTACGTTACCCGCAATATGTGGAAGTAGAAATGTAATTTCATAGAGTCATTCGGTCTGAATGTTACATGAAGAACATAAGCCAGATGACAGAATGGGGAGACCTAGGATGTAGAATATCATAACATGAGTGATTCAGTAGATTTGGATTCCTATATATCCACTCATGTGGTATTTCATCATACGATTCATATAAGATCCATCTGTCTAGATATCATCATATACATCTAGAAAGCCGTATGCTTTGGAAGAAGTTTGTATAGTTTGGGAAGGGGTTTTTATTGAGAAAAAAGAAGAATCTACTTCAACCAATATGCCCTTAGGCATGGCCATACATAACATAGAAATCACATTTGGAAAGGGTGGACAATTAGCTAGAGCAACAGGTGCTGTAGCGAAACTGATTGCAAAAGCGAGTAAATCAGCCACATTAAGATTACCATCTTGAGAGGTTCGTTTGATATCCAAAAATTGCTTAGCATCAGTTGGACAAGTGGGTAATGCTGGGGTGGACCAAAAAAGTTTGGGTAGAGCCGGATCTAAGTGTTGGCTAGGTAAGCGCCCTATAGTAAGAGGAGTAGTTATGAACCCTATAGACCACCCCCATGGGGTGGTGAAGGAAGAGCCCCTATTGGTAGAAAAAAACCCACAACCCCTTGGGGTTATGCTGTGCTTGGAAGAAGAAGTAGGAAAAGGAAAAAATATAGTGATAGTTTTATTCTTCATCGCCGTAAATAGGAATATTGAAAATCGAATTTTTGGAATTTGCAATAATGTGATGGGTGAATGACGAGAATTGAACCCGCGCATGGTGGATTCACAATCCACTGCCTTGATCCACTTGGCTACATCCACCCCTTATCTAGCTAAAGGATTTTTCCTTTTTGTCATTCATCATTATTGTATTTATTCTTACCTTATTAGATCGAGATATTGAACATAGTTCAAAATGCAAAAATAAAGGAGTAATCTATTGCGACACATTCACTAAAAAAAATCATTTTGTAGCTAATCATTTATTAGGAAAAATGGAAAATCTCAACATGAGGGAGGAGAAAGAAATAATAGTAACTTGGTCTTGGGCATCTACCATTATATACCCGCAATGATTGGACATACAATTGCCATTCATAATGGAGAAGAACATTTACCTATTTATATAACAGATCAGATGGTAGGTCACAAATTGGGAGAATTCGCCCCTACTCTGACTTTCATAAGACATGCGAGAAATGATAATAAATCTGGTGTTAATTTTTTCATTTTTATTTTCTATTCTAGTAAAGTAGCAAAAGTAGTTATCATTCATTGGTAGGAGACAGTCTTATGATAAAGATAAAGAACTCGACTTCAAGAGGGGGAGCAATACCAAATCTCTTGCTTTGGAACAAGATATTAGATATTGCTCCTTCAACGATCCATATACATTAAGACAAAAGTCTTATCCATTTGTAGGTGGGGCTTCAATAGCAGCTAGGTCTAGAGGGAAGTTGTGAGCATTACCTTCATGCATTACTTCCATACCAAGATTAGCACGCTTTATAATATCAGCCCAACTGTTAATGACATGGCCTTGACTATCAACTGCAGATTGGTTGAAATTGAAACCATTTAAATTGAAAGACATAGTACTAATACCCAAAGCAGTAAACCAAATACCTACTATAGGCCAAGCAGCCAAGAAGAAATATAAGGAACGAGAATTGTTGAAACAAGCATATTGGAAGATCAATCAGCCAAAATAACCATGAGTAGCTACGATATTATAAGTTTCTTCCTCTTGACCAAATCCATAACCTTCATTAGCAAATTCATTTTCAGTGGTTTCCTTGATCAAACTAGAGGCCACCAAAAAACCATGCATAGCACTAAATAGGGAGCCACCGAATACACCAGCTACACCTAACATGTGAAATGGATGCATAAGGATATTGTGTTCTGCCTGGAATACAATCATAAAATTGAAAGTACCAGAAATTCCTGAAGGCATACCATCAGAAAAACTTCCTTGCCCAATAGGGTAGATCAAGAAAACAGCAGTAGTAGCTGCAACAGGAGTTGAATATGCAATAGCAATCCAAGGACGCATATCCAAACGGAAACTAAGTTCCCACTCATGGCCCATATAACAAGCTACATCAAGTAAGAAGTGTAGAACAATTAGCTCATAAGGACCACCATTGTATAACCACTCATCAATGCTGCTTCCCATATCGGATAAAAATGCAAATTGATAGCTGCAGAAGTAGGAATAATGGCACCAGAGATAATATTGTTTCCATAAAGTAGAGACCCAGAGAAAAGTTCATGAATACCATCAATATCTACCAGAGGAGCAGTGATGAAGGCAATAATAAATACAGAAGTTTTGGTCAATAAGGTAGGGATCATCAAAACACCAAATCACCCAATGTAAAGATGGTTTTCAATGCTGGTTATTCAATTGCAGAAATGCCCCATAGGCTTGTACTTTCACATCTCTCTAAAATTGCAGTCATGCTAAGATCTTGGTTTATTCTATTTTCAAGGACTCCCAAGCACACGTATTAACTCTAGTTATCTAAAATCTAGATATAGATAATATGAAGGCTTGTTATTTGAGAGTATAACATGCTCTATATGTTAATGTCAACCAATCTTTGTACCGTAGATTTCTATTTATCTGACTAAATTGACCAGAATAATTTCTAAATCAAATAAATCAAATAATTTGAATTTTCAAATTCTAATAGAAAAAAAACCTTTTTCCTTTCCGTATGGGTTCCCCAGGACTTGAACCCAGAACTAGTCAAATGGAGTAGATAATTTTTCCTTCTTGTTGTAATAAACAAAAAAAACCTCTCCCCAAACCATGCTTGCATTTTTCATTGCACACGACTTTCCCTATGTATACATATACAACTTAGACCCTGAAAAAAATTTCGAATAGTTGGTTGATTGAACCACTACACTATTCCATGAGCATTTCAGAATGCAAATTCATAAATTTTTCTTGATCAATTATCAAATTTTCATTTCATTTTCATAAATGGAATTTGCATTATATTACATAAGGTTAAGGTCTCATGATCAATCATGAAAAATCCCACAAGTCATTGCTACAGAAAATATCTAAATACCAAATCCATCCTGTATGTAATTGAAAAGGGGCTTTTGGTAAGATTAAAGAAAGAATTTGTTCTTCTTCCATAAAGAATTCTTCCAATAATCCCGGACCTAATCTTTGCAAAAAAGCATGTGTTGTACTTTTATGTTTATGAGCCAAAGTTCTAGCACACGAAAGTCGAATTATATACTTTATTCGATACAAACTCTGCTTTTTTGAGGATCCACTGTGATAATGAGAAAGATTTCTACATATCCAACTAAATTGATGAATAATATCCAAATATGATAAATTAGACCAAATTGGCTTACTAATAGGATGCCCAGATACAGTATAAAATTTCACTTTTGAAACCATAGTATCAAATTTCATAGTAAGAGTATCTATTAAAAATGCATTTTCTAGCATTTGATTCCTTACCACCAAAAGACTTATTAGTACACTTAAAAGATAACCTAAAAAATAGAAATAATAATTTAATAATTGGTTTATATGAGTCCTATGTGGTTGAGACAAAAATTGAAAATAATATTGCCAAAAATTGACAAAGTAAGATCTCCATTTCTTCATCATAAGATGAGTTCCCTTCGAAGCTAGAATTGCTTTTTCTTGATATCGAACATAATGCATGAAAGGATCCCTAAAGAACCACAAGGTCTTCTGAAAATGAAAATAATTAGAACACACTACTATAAAAAACTATTCTATTTTTCCATAGAAATGTGTTCACTCAAGAAAAGCCCCATAAGATGTTGATAGTAAATAAGAGGATTGTTTATGAAGAAAACTAATATAAATTCACATTCAGAGACAAAAGAATTATATAGGAATCAAAAAAATCTTTGATTTTATTTTGAATTTGAAATTGAAATGATGTAAATATATTTTTCTAGAGTAATGAAACTATTCCAATTATAATATTCATGAAGAAAGAATCACAATAAATGCAAAGAAGAAACATCTTGGGTCTAGCATTGAAGGATTTGAACCAAGATTTCCAGATGGGTGGGATGGGGTTTTAGTATATCTGACACAAAATTAAAATGTGAAAATTTGTCCTCTAGAAGAGGAAATATTGAATGAATAGATCGGAAATTTTGAGATTTAGGTATTTCTTTTTGTTCAAGGGAAGACCCTAATCACAGCAAGAATGGAATTTCCATAATGACTGCAAAACCTTCTAATATCATTTGGGAAAAAAAAAATTATTGTGCCCAACGCTTTGATTTTGGCTCGAATCATCAACTGAATAAATCAAATAACTTTGTTGATACATTCAAATAATTACTTGTTTCATAAGTACTGAACTAGATTTATTGTCATAATCCAAAATTTCTACAAAAATCAAACCATTTAAACCATGATCATAAGCAAGTGTATAAATATACTCCTAAAAGAGAAGCGAATATAGGAAGTCCCTTTGCCTAGATCCATCTTTTTCTAAATAGCCTTGTATTCTTCCATTTTCATTTCTACTTAAACAGGAAACAAGGGGCATTTCTTGGGTTATCAAATTATACATAGTGTAATATGATCAGAATAGGATATATATTATGTATATAGTAATAGTAAGAAAATATATACCCAGAGACAGGGAGAGTCCAATCAACAGATCTTTTTCTCTACTTTTCTATCCAATGGGTTTATGTTTTTATGTTCGTTAAAATTACAAGAGTGTAAAAATCCTTTATTTTCACAACCTAATTGCTCTTTTGACTTTGGAATAAAGTCTCTTTATCAGTATACGATTTCTTCTACACATTTGTATCCAACCCATAATTCTATTATAATTAGAATAAAGAATAGCTAGGATTCACAAAAAAAATAAAAAAGAATCATTTACACGAGAATCCTTTCCCCTATCAGGTATTAACTAATTTTTAACATCTAATTAGATCAAATAATTAATTATTCAAATTAAGAATATAAGGTCGTTGCTTTTTCTTTTACCTGAATTGGGACCATAAGACTCTATCCATTTATCCACTAGACCTAAAGAATAAACCCAAAATTCCATTTTTTATTTTTTAAAATTTAAATTCCAAATTTCTTTTTTTATTACGACATGCTGTTTTCCCCATTCATTACCTTTCAGGATTAGTCATGGTCTTATAGACTCTACCAATAGTCTAGACAAATTTGGTGCTTCATCCAAATGTGTAAAAGATCATAGTCACACTTAAAAGCCAAGTACTCTACCGTTGAGTTAGCAACCCAGATAAATATGCTATATAGATACAATTGAAATAAAAAAAAAGACCAATTGAATTGCAATGTGCGATCTCGACAAAAAGAAAACATTGAACTACAAAAAAGAAGGATTTTTAATAACCAATTATGAACTTATGAACGAACACCAAAATACTAAAATGGTGTATCCGCTTAAAAAACAACAAACAAACTATTAATAGAGATGTAAAAATTGATATTTATTTTGATTTTTTATTTTCGTTAATGTTACTAAAATATGCCTTGTCTTCTATTAATATAGAATAAATCCGACAACCCACCATTTGATTGAAGCGAAGGAAAAAACCAATCAACTCAATTTCAATATAGGGTGGATATAAACAGATCCATTTATCCATTATCGAATTATATTTGTTCAGTACATTATTGTCAATATGAATTGAATGTTGAGAAAACAAATTAAATTAGTAAGTAAATCAAATATCTCATTCACTAAATAGATGCAAATTTGACCATATCCAATTGAATTATCAATGGTTTAATTGAAAATTTTAATTAGGAACGTAGATTAGAATCTAGTTTTTCCATAGGTATGGAATAGAAAAGGTTTCACGTAAGGTCAGATTAAGTTCCTTATTCTTGCTTTCCTATGAAAAAGAAAACATTAATATATATATAGGACTATTATCTTTTCTTTCGTATCCCTCATATACAATGAACCATTGTTACCAAAGGTACTCATAAATGTTTAACGAATCACAGATACTTTTTACTTAATGGAGAAAAAGGGCTCTTGGTCATTGTTACTAAATATTGAAATAAAATAATAAATATAATAACAATATATAATATCATATCACAGGCCTTGTTCATTTATTTTATGCATTTACTTCGGATTCCCAAATCTTCTCATCAGCTCCATCACCAATTCCATATTTCATTTCCATAAAGTAAATGGAATATATAAATATATAAATGCCCTACTAGTCGATACACTACATTGATTTACAATTATTCATTTGAATAAGTCCAAATACAATTTCCCGTTTTTTGATTTTTAGTTTTCCTATCCCAGCTTTATAAACTTTAAGCTTAAGACCGGCGAGAAAATTAGTACCAAAAACTCCTTACTCTTTAATCTCCACATAAAATATATTTAATGTAGAATTAGTATACCCCATTTATTTATTTTGGGAGGATTTTGGTTTGGAAAGGACATAGAGATATCTTTCTTTTGCATTTCAACTCAGAATGCATCGTGTGATAATTTACATTTACTAAATACTAAATATAGGGGCTTCTCTAAGTAATTAACTTAAACTTAAATAGTTATCTTCAATTTCAATCAATTTCAATATAAATATGAGTAATACGATCATATAATATACCTTTTTTTTCATCTACATTTAAGACTTGATTATGTTTGTGAGAAACCAAATAGATGAAAAGATATCATTCTTAGAATTTTTCTTAGAAGTCAAGAACAATCTGATTTGGGACGAAAGGATTCGAACCTTCGAGTAACGGGACCAAAACCTGCTATCTTGCCGCTTGGCCATGCCCCATTTTGATTTTCGTTCAACACTACTAAACACTAATAATGTAATTATATTAGTTAATAGTCAATTTCAACCTAAATACATAGGATAGACATCGTTACTAGGATTCAACATATATGATATAGAATAAAAAGATTCATTGATCATTATGTATAATTCAATTAAGATATTGTAGGAAAGCAGAATTACTTATTATTCTTTATTCTGATTTTGTTTTGGAACAGGAGAAAGATTTTTAATTTGGAAGTGTTGGAAGAAAAAAGGAATTATTTGATTTGCTTTTTTTTATTTCACTTCTTAAAATTTCAAAAATAACTCAATCAAAATCAAATATCAAATTATATCATCTGCAAGAACAAAATGTTTGTTATGCTTAATATCTTTAGTTTAATTTGTATCTATCTTAATTCTATCTTTCATTCGAGCAGTTTTTTCTTTGCCAAATTACCCGAGGCTTATGCCCTTCTCAACCCAATCATAGACGTTATGCCCGTCATACCTATACTATTTTTTCTTTTAGCCTTTGTTTGGCAAGCTACTGTAAGTTTTAGATAAAATCTTTAATGCTCTCCTAAATTCTAAATTCCCGATTCATTCAAAAAAAAGGTTTGAAAAATGGATAGGATCCGATATGCCTTATATTTTTTATTGTTTTATTACTAAAAAAATAACTAATCTATTCCCCTTTCAAAAAAAAAATGATCTTATTTTGGAGATTGTGTAATGCTTACTCTCAAACTCTTCGTTTACACAGTGGTGATATTCTTTATTTTTCTCTTTGTATTGAGATTCTTATCTAATGATCCAGGGCGTAATCCTAGGCATGAGAAATGAAAAAGAAATAAAATCACAGGATCAAGATTTTCTGGAATTCGAAACTCTTAAGAGATCGGAAAGAAGGAGTGGGGAGAGAGGGATTCGAACCCTTGGTACGAATAACTCGTACAACATATTAGCAATCCGCCTCTTTAGTCCACTCAGACATCTCTCCCAATTCAAATCAAAACTGCAAATTTTTTATGTGATATGTGAAATAAAAGTCGATAAAAACTCTAGTTTTAAGGATTCAAGGATTCTATGATATAGAAAAAATATACAATATCCACAAGCAATTAAATTTCAATAATGATTTGAAACAGATATTACCATCCCCATCAAAAGAATACCTTACTTCTTTGAAGAGGTACGAAAGGGTATTCCCCCAGCCCGGTTAAATACTGGCCAGGCCAGTACTTCTTTTAATTCAATCAATCATTCATAGATCAATTAATTTCATTTAATTTATATAAAAAAATTTCATTTTATTTATATAAACAAAAACATAAAACATATTAATTATATGTTGTTTATATAATCAAACAATATCTCAATAATATTAATATAATATCTCAAAATTTTAAATTCTAATATATATAAATGTTAATATATATAACAATATCTCAAAACACACATATTTCGAATAGAAATATAATTAATTGAACCCCCCCAAAAAAGCCAAACTTTATTTTATTTATTTAAATTTAAAATAAATTTTATATCCGATTTAATCGAATTCATAAGATCTAATAGTTGAGAAGCAAAAAAAAAAAGAACCATATATGGCAAAATTCATCATTTTTATGTTCCGGCTTCAATGACTTCTTCGGGTCGGGGCTGTTAGTCCAATAATGACTTACGAGTAAAGAAAAAGTATAACCCCTTCTTTCTGATATTTAAATAAGCTTTCTACTATCACCGGCTTTTTTTCCAAATCCCCAGTCAACGTATGTGTAAACACTAGAATTTTCACGATTCTATTGCAATTTTTTTTTGATTGCATCTCACCTTTTTTGTTTTCTCTTTGACAAATGGTTCTTTATATATCATAATTTATATATGGCAGAGGGTATAGTTTAGTGGTAAAAGTGTGATTCGTTCTATTAACCCCTTAAATAGTTAAAGGGTATTTCAATATTTTTATTCAAAATAAAAAACTACAAAACTTTATTTTGAAAATTTAAAAGGTTTAATCCTTTACCTCTCAATGGCATATTTGAAGAAATATATACATTCTCATGATTTGCATCCAAAATTCCATTAAAAAAATGGATTATGGAGTTGCGAAACATAATTTTTTTTAAATTTTTAATTGATCAACTCTTCCAATAGAATAAGTATGAATATAAGTATGAATAAAAGATCTATGGATAAAGATCCAAAAGTTTATTTCCAATCATAACTAGATCTTCAATTTTTTTGTTGTAAAAGGAAAATTGAAGCTAATGAGCCAGAGAATGAGGGTTTTGGTTTACTAGAATCATCGGCATATTGTTTCAGCTCGGTGGAAAAACAAAATTATTTTCCCCAGGATCCCGCAAGTAGAAATAGGGAATGAAGTAACTAGACTAGACAGATTTGGTATAATCTCCCTACTCTAGATCTAAAGGGATCATCTAGAAAGCGAGTATTCTTGGATGCATTCAGATAGACACATTGACATAGATGTTATGGATCTAATTTTATTAGAACTTCCTTCATACATTGAAACTTTTTTATTTCTATTTTTCATTTAAGATCTTAGATTTGGAAATACATTGATTTTCCATAAAGGAGCTGAATGAAACCAAAATTTCATGTTCAGTTTTGAATTAGAGGCATTAACAATGATCAACCAACGTCGACTATAACTCCTAGCCTTCCAAGCAAACGATGCGGGTTCGATTCCTGCTACCCGATCCATATTTCTTATACATATACATACATCATAAAATGGAATATGCATCCTTTTTTGTTTTTAGGGAATAAAAATTCATTTATTTATGTGTAATCAAATTTTATCCGAATAAAAAGTGAAGACTGTGAAAGAAGAAAATGGGAATGAAAAAGTGTCCATTGTCTAATGGATAGGACAGAGGTCTTCTAAACCTTTGGTATAGGTTCAAATCCTATTGGACGCGATTTCTTTTTTTTTCAACTATTCTTGTTTTTTTAATGGCCATGTCAATAAACCCATTTATTTTCTAATGATTCAGATCAAATATATATATATATATATATTTCTCAACAATTAGTCTTGTACTAAGACTAAGAATAAGAATGAGCAATTTATGTTTGTTCTTGAAGTAGAAGAACTCAATCTATTCTTGAACAGTTCCCTTCAAAAGGATTTCTACTTCTTCAGTGAATATCTTGGTAGAAGAAATAATTTCTTGGAATTTAGGTTTATTCTTTTTTAAGTAAGTATGTAACTGAACAAGAAATTTCTTTACTTGCCCAATTTCTAACAGATCAAGATATCCATTCACCCCAGTATAAATAGTAGATATTTGTTCTTCTACCACGAGAGGATCTTATTGAGATTGTTTGAGCAGCTCACATAATCGTTGACCTCTTGCCAATTGATTCTGAGTAGCTTTATTGAGATCAGAAGCGAATTGTGCAAAGGCTTCTAATTCTGCGAATTGAGCTAGTTCCAATTTTGATTTGCCGGCTACTTGTTTCATAGCTTTAATTTGAGCTACAGATCCCACTCTGGAAACAAAAATATCCACATTAATAGCAGGTCGGATTCCAGCATTGAATAGATCGGTGGATAAAAATATTTGTCCATATGTAATGGAAATTACATTAGTGGGGATATAAGCTGAAACGTCCCCAGATTGAGTCTCAACTATTGGTGAAGCAGTCATGCTTCCTTCACTTAAACGAGAACTTGATTTAGCAGCTCTTTCCAAAAGGCATGAATGCAAATAAAAAACATCTCCTAGATAAGCTTCATGACCAATGGGTCTTCTTAATAGAAGAGACATTTGGCGATAAGCTTGTGCTTGTTTGGAGAGATCATCATAAATTATTAAAGTATGTTGTTCATGATGCATAAAATATTCAGCTAGAGACGCTCTTGTATAAGGTGTGAGATATTGTAATGTAGCTGGTGAATCTGCTATTTCAGCTACCACAATAGTGTATTCAATAGCAATAAGTCCCGTTTGAAGAGGCTCATATACGAAGCATCTTGAAATAATACCTGGGCAGGAGATTCAATTAAGCAAGATTCGCAAGCTGAAATTTCCCCCCTCCCATCAATAGGTTTAGCCAGAGCATTTATAACACAACCCAAATAAGCCTCACTGATAGGTATCTAGGCAATTTTTCCTGTTTCTTTTACAAAACTTCCCTCTTGTATCATCAAACCATCACCCATTAATACAATGCCAACATTATTGGATTCCAAATTTAGAACAATGCCTATTGTACCCTCTTCAAATTCTACTAATTCGCCTACCATGACTTCATCAAGACCATGAATACAAGCAATATCGTCACCTACTTGAAGTATGGTACCAGTACTCGCAATCTTTGCTTCTCTATTATATTGTTCGATACGTTCACGGATAATATTATTAATTTCATTGACTCGAAGGGTTACCATTAGTGTCTCTTTATTCTTTTTCAAAAGCAATAATACCTAAAGTTTCAACTAAAGCAAAAGTAGAAAGATTAATTGGTTATTTCTTCCATCACTGCGAGGATATGAATATTAGCACTGATGATACAGAAATGTAAATCACTATTCAAATAACTATTCAGAGTGCCTAGAGTTCTATGTAAGGCTTGCTGGAAAACTCATTGTCGTACCTGATTAATCACTCTTTGTTGTTCAAAAAGAAGGGTTTCCTTTTCATAATTTTCTAATCATTCCAAACCATCACAAGTAGCATTAATCAAATTTACTTTTTCTCATTCTATCTCAGAGTATCCATTAATTTGATACTCATCTGCTTCCATTTCCACTTTTCGTAAGCAAGTTTGGGCTTTTTCAAGCTGCTCAATGGCCCATTTATGCAATTCTTCCCAATTTTGAATAGTACTCAAGATCCTCTGTTTTCAATTATCTAATAAATCATTTAATGAAAGTAGATTATCTTACTATATAATAGAATCTTATGACTTCCATGATCTCTTCTCGAACCAAACATGAATCTTTCGGTTCATTTGGCTCTCATACTCAATTATTTATTTTATAGATATATAGACATTTCCATATCATTTAATGTAATGAATATCTAATATCAAATATACCTTTCTTTCTTCTATATTATAACTTGACCTACCACAATTATGGGTCATATATGCTATACAATACTATACATAAATATTTGTATCTATTATGTTTTGAAGACTAGTTAATGATGACCCTCCATGGATTCGCCTATATAAGCCCCAACTAAGATTGCAAAAATAAGAGCTTGAATACCACTTGCAAATAATCCAAGAAACATGAGGGGTATAAGAATTAATAAAGGTACTAAAGGAATAAGAACAACAACTACTAATTCATTAGCCAATATATTCCCAAAAAGTCAAAAACTAAGAGATAAAGGTTTTGTGAAATCTTCTAGGATATTTATTGGTAAAAGGATTGGGGTTGGTTGAATGTATTTTCTGAAATAACCCAACCCTTTTTTTGTAAGACCAGCATAAAAATATGCCACTAACATGGGTAAAGCTAAAGCAACAGTACTATTTATACCATTCGTGGGGGCAGCTAACTCCTGATGAGGTAACTGTATGACTTTCCAAGGTAAAAGAGCCCCTGACCAGTTAGAAACAAAAATAAATAGGAACATAGTTCCAATAAAGGGAACCCAAGGACCACATTCTTCTCTAATTTGGATTTTGCTCAAGTCTCAAATAAATTCAAGGACATATTCAAAGAAATTCTGACCGTCGATTAGAATGGTTTGTGGTTTCCAAACAGCTATGATGACTGAACATAATAAGATAGCAATTATGACCAAAGAAGTGATAAGTACTTGGGTATGGATTTGCAAACCCCCTATTTGCCAATAGAAATGTTGGCCTACTTCTACACCCGATATATCATAAAACCCTTTAAGTGTTTTAATGGAACATGCTATAACTTTCATATTGTCCTCTGACAGAAATCAAACTTAAAAATAAAGGAGTTATTTTAATTCAAACATCCCTTTCTGATTTCACCCATTTTAATCCATATATTTCTATTTACAGGCAATCACATAAGATCAATATCCCCAGTACTTCACTTATTTATCTCTTTTGAAAAATTCAGGTAATAGTAACCGATCCAATAAATCTATGGAATTCCCAAATCAAATAATTAATAATTAACCAATTTTTTTTATTTTGAATAATAATCAAGAATTTACTATATAGCAAGAATGACCCACTCACAAATTGTGGATACTTATTTGTTGAGAATTAATCAAATTGAAGCTATAGCATCATCGTTGGTTGGGATTGAAATATTTGTGAGATCCAAGTTACTATTTGTATCGATTAAACAATTGTTGGAGTACCTAAAATGACACATTCTTGAAGAGCCATATATTCATCTTGCTAATCAAGGATGATTACAATATCAGGCAACCCTGTCATATACTTGATACCACCTAGATATGTTTGCAAGGTAACTAATTTTCTCTTCAACATCACTACGTCTCTTTTTATTTTTGGGAGACGATTGAGTTTGCCCATCTTTTGGTCTGCTCTTAAGTCTCTGAACTTATGAAGTCTCATTTCCATCATAGACCAATTCGTTAACATACCACTGAGCCATTTTTTATTAACCTAATGACACCGAGCCCTTATTGCAGCTGATGCTACTGAATCCGCTGCTTTATTTTTGGTTTGGTACCAATGATTAAAAAGCTTTTTCCTCTACTTGCTACATCAAAAACTAAATCACAGGCTTCTAATAAAAAATGAGCAGTTCTAGTAAGATTTGTAATATGAATAGCTTTATGCTTTGCAGAGATATAAGGGGCCATTCTAGGATTCCATTTTCTAGTACCATGACCAAAATGAACCCCCACTTCCATCATCTCTGGCAAATTGATGTTCCATTATCTTCTTGGCATTTTCCCCCAATTCCCTCTTTGTTTTTATTTTTTACAAAGAGATGAGATACCCTGAAAAAAATAATAATAATTGTTCCAAGGGAACCTTATACCGAGGATTGACCGTCAATACAATAAGCGGTCTGAGACATTAATTTCTTTTAATTACTTATTTTTTTATTACCAAATCAATAGACCAACGATAAATTAAAGGTGAAAAAAGTGAATCTCCTTTTAAGAATCATTAAATCCTATAAATGATTATTCTAATGTCTCATGTAAATTGTTTGGGAGGCAAGAACAAAATAATTCTTTGTGGTGTAACAAATATCTCTCATTTCTAATGAGAATAGATTATTCATTTTGACTTCCAAATGAATATTTTTATCTTGTCTTGAACGGTGCACTAATTTTTTAAATTCGATACCAACAGGGATAATCCCCCCTAGAATAACATTCTCTTTCAAGCCTTTCAACCAATCAATACGATTTCATAGAGCAGCTTTTGCTAAAACCCGAGCGATTTCTTGAAAACTCACTTCGGATATGAAACTTTGGGTATTCAGAGATGCCTTCATTATTCCCAATAAGATTGCCTGATAATAAATCACTTCATCCAAAGCACGTCCTACATGTTTTGCTCACAATAATCCGATGAATTCTCCAAGTGAAAAAACATTAGACATTCCATCTTCTGAAAGCAACACTTTTGTTGTTACTTGATGTACAATAATTTCTATATGTCTATTATGGATCTGTATCCCCTGGGATTGATAAACCTTTTGAATCCTATTAACCAAAGAGATACGAATTTGAGCTATGGTTAGCTCAGCCCCAATCAAGAATCCCCAAGGTCTTCCGAGAATTCTTGGTATACATTTGTTCCAACTCCCAACTCTCTTTTCCAGGTTCATCGATATGGAATCAACCGAATGCACTCCTAAGATTTGTTCCACTTTTGGAAGACCCTGCGTTATGTCACCAGATCTAGATTTTGCATAGTTAAATGTAACTAATGTATCTCCTTCATAAAGGATTTTCCCATAATGTCCATGAACAATTGCTCCTAGAATGGCCAAATAGGCCTTGGCTAATCTTATAACTAAGGAATCAATGTGAACAATTAGAATTTGACTAGATTTTGTTATGTCTGGTCCGTATTTGAATAGACATACATTTTCACAAAAAAAATTATCCAAGGCTAATTATTGTATATGTCTCTTCACAATAATTGTGATGGAGAAAGCACCAATTCAAAGGGAATGGACTCAAGAGGATGTTACTGCATGGATTAGGACTATAAATCCTCCTATTTTCATCTATTAAACAGTATTGAAGTACATCAAGTACTTGGAAAGTCTATTTAAAATGAAAATTCTCAAGTAGCAAAAATTTCTTTAACAAAATCTGATTATGAGTTATTAAATGGTAAGATGAATAAAAATTCGCTATTTTAGGTACAATAATACCTAAGGAACCCAGAAAATCCATAATTGGAATTATGGCATCCGATTCTTTTGTTGCATTGTTATATTTTGAACCGTAGAATGGACCAATTTGAGAATAATTGGTTGATGACAAAATTAGCAAAAATTGGCATTCCTTATTTTGATTCAACAAGGTACCCATACTGATAGTTCCTTGATGTTGGGTAAGTAATTGAATCTTAGACTTGGAAGAAAAAGGATTGATATTGGTGCAATTTAATCCATTATTGGGAATCAACCCCGAACCCACCGTATTATTCCTTTTATCGGTATACAAAATAGTGGACTTGATTAAGTCAATTCCTATGAAATCATGAATTAGATCATTTGCCCTTACCTCAACAAAGGAAGCATAAACCTCTTCTATGGAACTATTTTGTTCTTGGTCCCAATTTAATACTAAGCAAGTCCTAGCTAATTGAATACTTGTGTGAGAAATTCTCTGAATTGACATGCCATTTCGATAAAGGATATAATTTACAACCCTAAGTTGGACATTATTCTTTTCCTCTAAGAGGTCCTGAGGGAAAAGTGTTGCTAAATTTATCCCGTTAGCTATTTTATATGTGACTACAGGCCGAACTGAAACAAAATACTTTTTCTTAGTGGGTGTGATTCATTGAACATAGATCCAATTTTTCCTTTCTTTTTTGGATTCCTTAAAATTTTTCTTTCCCCTTCTTGGTGGTATCAAAATGGCACTATGCCTAGATATCTTATCTGTCTCTCCAGGAAAATGGATATCTCCAAAAAATATTTTCAGTTCAATACTTTTTTTTCTCTCCACCCGTACTAATCAGCCTACTCGACTTCTTGTATTTAAGGCGAGTCATGTATCTACTCCAATGAGACTATTGTTTCAGACCATTATTGACAAAGATCCAAGTAAGATATGCACTTCTTTCGGAATAAAGAAAACCAATCTATTTTGATTTGTATTTTGTATTTTGGACTAAATTCTTTGGTTCCTCGATACTCAATCAAATCCTCTTTTTTTACAATTGAATCTACCTCTACAGTCCCATATTTAGTAATTCCTGAACTGCTTCTTCTATATATTGAATCATCAAAATAAGCAAGAATACTATTTCTATGTAAAATACCATTTATGGGTATTTCAATCGAAATACCAAAACAGGGTATTAGTTCTTTCACTCGGTCTTGATCATATTGTAATGGGATGATGAATCTATTTCTTCATATTTTCACCAAGAAATCTAAATTCTCTTGAAGAATAAAAGGATATGTGAAATTCCAATAACCCTTGGATATGATTCGATCGGGTATTGAATGTTCAAGAATTTCCTTTTTTATTTCACCAGAAGTATCCAACAATTTATGCCTTACTCGATAATTAGTTATTGAGAGATCAGAAATATATTTTTCTTCGATAGAAAAAAAATGAAAATTCATTTGATCTTGGTCCTTGTGGAGTGAAAAAGACACTATACTGGATCTACATAGACCTCCTACTACTATCCATAAATGACTTGTTTTTGGTAATAAATGAACATTACCATATGGGTATTTGGGTGCATGGTAGACATGGGTACTCCAGTGCATTTCTCCCTCTAATTCAGAATAAATATGTTTTTGGACCCTCTCTTTAAAATGAAAAGTGGATGCCCCAGCACAAATCTCGGCAATCACTTGTTATGATTCCACATATTGACCATTTTGAACTAAAATCAAACCTTTTGGTGGAATATTCACATTATGTATAATATCCTGACCCTCAATAGTTACATACATGTCTATAGAACATAAAAAAGCAGGATGTCCATGATGGTACATGTGGGATGAACCAAATCCTCATTGAATTTGATTTTTCCACTAGAATGAACTTGCACATGTTCAGCAGTACCGCCTATAAATACTCCACCGGTATGAAAAGTTCTTAATGTTAGTTGAGTCCTTGATTACCCAATTGATTGACCTGCAATAACACCTACGGCTTCTCCCAATTCAACCAGATCACCATAAGTGGGACTCTGACTGTAACATAATTGATAGATCCAAGATGTACTTTTACAAGTAAAAGGGGTTCGAATATATATCGATCGTGCTCGGAAAATTATCAAGCGATTGATAAGTCCAGTCCCAACCTCCTGATTTCAAACGCAATGCATCATGAACCCATATATATATCATTTGCTAATACACACCAATTAGTGTTTGGACAAAAATTTTTTCCGTCATCTGCCCTTTTTGAGGACTCATGAAAATACTTTGGATAGTACCACAATCTGTTCTACATACAATAATGTGTTGAATTACTTCAACAAGTCTATGTTTGAGGTATCCAACATCTGATGTTCACACAATAGTATCTACAATGCCTTTGCGGGCTCCATAGCAAGAAATTATATATTCCGTCAAAGAAAGTCCCCCGTGTAGATTGTTTTGAATGGGTAAATCAATCATTTGTCCTTGAGGATCCGACATTAATCCTTTCATACCCACCAATTGGTGTACCTGAGATACATTTCCTTGAGCTCCTGAAAAGGGCATTAAATGGACTGGATTAGAAGGATTAGTCATCTGAAAATTAGGATTCATTTCTTGTCTCAAATATTCACTTGTAGCATACCATATCTCAATGGATTGACGTAATTTTTCTACCACGTGTACATTCACATAATGATAGTATTTTTCCAAAAGAAAACTTTGTTGTTCAGTGTCTTGGACTAACTATTCCTTAGAAGGTATTGTTAAAAGATCATCAATTCCTAATGAAATAGACATAGCAGTGGCTTGCTAAAAACCCAGAGTCTTCAATTGATCTAGGATATGTGATGTATATGCCATTCCGAAATGATCTATTAATCTGCTAATAAGTTGTTTCATAGCAGTTCCATCTATCACTTTTTGGTGAAAGACCATATCAGCCCGTTCTGTCATAAATACCCTCATATTATGCTTAATAGGATTCCACAATGGACCTGAGTAAATGATTCAAAAACTTCCTTCCCTTAATCTTAATTCACGAAGAAATTTGGGAATTTTGATACTGACAAAACTGGAGAGAACCGAATTTCCAGACACGGATATCAACTAATCTAATTTCTTAGTTTAGATAGTGTATGACTAGGCCCGAGAAAATCCCTGTATAGCTTCTTCCATATCTTGATAAAAAGAAATATGACCAATGGTGGTTGGAATGTATATACAATGAATTTCTTTTTTTACAGTTCTTACGATCAGATAGTTCCTATAAATCTCTTTATAAGTACCCAAAGATTCATATTGAATTTCAATAGGAACTTCTCTTGAGCCAATGACATGTTGATCTAGTCACCACTGGAGCCACAAAGGACTATCTAACTTGATTCATTTTTGCTGATAAGCTCCAAGTGCATCATAGGAACTACAACAATACCTCGCTTTCATATACTTATACTTATTCTTATTATTGTTCACTATTTTGTTTTGAGAATTTCTGCAATTATATGTATTATATCTATTTCCACAAATACCTCAATGATTCCCAATCATTAATACACAGTCCAATAAGCATATCTTGAGTTCATATGGAAATGGGATCTCCAATAGCTAGAGACAAGAGATTCATATGAGAAAACATAAGTAAACGAGCCTCCGCTTGAGCATCCAAAGATAAAGGTATATAAACAGCCATTTGATCCCCATCAAAGTCTACATTGAAGCATCTACAAACTAATGGGTGTAAATAAATAGCACGCTCCTCCACTAAAATGGGTTGGAAGGCCTGTATACCCAATCTATGCAAGGTTGGTGCTCTGTTCAACAATATAGGATGCCCCTGCATAACTTCTTGAAGTATTTCCCATACAATAGGTTCTTTTTCCTGAATTTGACTTTTAGCAATCCCTATGTTAGAAGCAACATGTTGTTTGATTAATTCATGAATTATAAATGTTTGGAAAAGCTCTATTATTATTTCGCGAGGTAATCCACATTGATGCAATGAAAACGAAGGACCCACGATAATGACGGAATGTCCCGAATAATCAATCGGTTTGCCAAGTAGAGTCTCACAAAATCTTCCCTCTTTAGCTTCAATTTCATTGAAAAATGACTTGTAAACTTTATTATGACCATTTTCATCGGTTGTCCATGGATCCCATTATCAAGAAGTGTATATACTACTTCTTGTACCAATTTCTCCTGACACATTACTAATTCACTTGGCGTAGATCTACTTGTTGCTATTAGATCAATAAGAGTATTGTTCCGAAAGATAACTCTTCTATAGAATTCATTAATATCCGAACTCATTAGTTTACCTCCATCTATTTGAATGATTGGTCTCAACTCAGGAGGAAGAACTGGTAATAGGCGCAAAATCATCCGTTTTGGTTCTACATTTTTTCGAATAAAATGTTTAGCTAATTCCATGTGTTTAACCAAAAAATCCTTTCTTCTTCGAATTTTTCTATCTTCCCATTCATTTCTAGTTCCAATTGCCTCCTCGCCTCCTAATTCCTTCCATTCTACAAATGAATTATCTATAATAATTTGCAAATCCAAATCTACTAATTGTTCTCTGATAGCACTTGCTCCCATCGCGATTTCTTGATTGAAATATCTCAAAGCTTTGGGTAAAAAAAAAAGTGGAATGCTATATTTCCAGGATTGGATTTCATATTCAAATGAACCTCGTAACCGGAAGAAAGTTGGTTTTTTAGATATGGGACTAGCAAAAGAAAAATTGAGATAGGTTTCTATAGGATTAGATTCCCCCCTTAAAAATCAGATGTGAAGGTTTCCTCTCATCCAGCTCAAGTAGTTATAGCAAATAAAGAAAAAGAAAGAGGGGCGAAATTTTGTTCAATAAAACCCTACAAAGGCTAAAGGCTACTCCTTACTCAAGTTTCCAGTGAGGACTAATCTTTCATTAATTCATTCTTGTTTTGACTTTCTAAATTACTTAAATTCAATTTACAATTCATTTACAGCAAAAAAGGAAATGTGAAATTGTTGAGTAGTCTACTTCCCTTCCAATGCTAAATCCACTGAAACTTTTAAAGTTAATACTTTGGGACTCATAAGGTATTTACTTGTCTATATATCATTCCATTCAATCTTGTCCCTACTTACCTCGATGGTGCTTATGCCATTAAGTCCCTTGAAGCACATATGCGATAGATAAACTTTTGTAACCATGCCATAGTTACTTGCTTGAACAGAATCTCTTTCTAAAAGAAATGGAATGGCTAATTCCATGAAAAGGTTTTTTTCTCACGAGGTAAAATTAGTAATTCCATTCCTATTTATCTATTAGGCAATCGACCATGGATCAATTCGCCTTTTTTTGGAAGTATTGAATACACACAACATTCTGAGCTTCATGTTAGTCCTTCCAAGATGCATGTCAGAGCAGGGACATCCCAATCAGATTGAATGGGATGATAGTTTCTCAGTTTGAATATGTAAAATGCAATTTCAATCAAATCACACATCACAATATACTAGGCCTTCTAATTCCTTAAGGGATTTATCTAAAATATTTGCAATATAACTAGGAAGACGTTTCAAATACCACACATGAGTCACTAGACATGGGAGTTTGATGTATCCCATTTGATATCTTCAAATTCGAGAATCAATAAACTCCACCCCACATTGTTCACAAAACTTTGGGTCTTCTTTTTCAGCCCTGATCGCTCGATAATTTCCACAAGCACAAATTCCACTTTTTATAGGTCCAGAGATTCTTTCACAAAATAATCCATCTTTTTCCAGTTTATTGGTTTTGTAATGAAAAGTATAGGGTTTTGTCACCTCCCCAACCATCTCTCCATTAGGTAGGATTTTGTTAGCCAAAGCCTTTATTTGTTGGGGAGAAACTAGTCCAATTCGAAGTTGTTGATGTTTATACCGGTCAATCATAAAATAGAAATTTGGATTCATTCAGATCAAGCTTCCTTCCTATTAATCTGGAAGTTCTACTTAGATATAAGGAAATGATTCAGTTCTAGAGACAAAGATCATAATTCTCGAATGAGCAATCAAAAAGATTCTAGAGCATCCTCAGGGTTAGGTACTGCTCCTCCAATAATTGTAGTACCAAGTACCTCTTGACGAGCTCTGATATGATCAGATTTATAAGTAAGCATCTCTTGCAAAATATGAGCAACAGCAAATCTCTCGAGAGCCCAAACTTCCATTTCTCCTACTTGTTGGCCCCTTTGCTCGGCCCTTCCTCTAAGGGGTTGTTGTGTAACAAGTGCATAATGTCTGCTTGGAACGTCCATGGATTTTATCATCAACTTGATGGATTAATTTTAGGATATAGGGTTTTCCTATTAGAACAGGTTGTTCAAAAGGATCTCCTGTTCTTCCATCAAGTATTTTGCTTTTTCCCAGATACTTGGGTTCAAATACCCATGGATTTTTTGTTTGCTTACTAGCTAAATATAATTCAAAAAAGACTAGTTTTCTCCAAGCCTCTTGCTCATATCTCTCATCAAAAGGCACTATTCTATAATGTCTCTTTAGGAGGTCCCCCGCTAACCTGAGTGAACATTCAAATATGTGTCCCACATTCATTCGCGAAGGTACTCCTAATGGGTTGAAAGCCATATCAACAGGCATTCCATCTTGCAAATAGGGCATATCTTGTCTAGGCAAAATTTTGGAAATGATACCTTTATTCCCATGTCTTCCAGCTACTTTATCACCTACTTTGATTTCACGTTTCTGTAAAATAGATATACGAATCATCTCTGGATTATAACTGGAATGACCCTTTTTCTAAATCCATCTCAAATCAATAACTCGACCCCTTCCACCTATAGGTAGTTTTAGAGAAGTTTCTTTCATAGTGGATACTTGAATGCCAAGTATGGCTCATAATAATCTATCTTCGGGGGCATACAATGATTCATTCACTGCCTGAGGTGTTAATTTACCTACTAAAATATCACTTGTTTCTATCCACAATCCAAGCATCACAATTCCATTTCTATCTAAATTGTGGAGTAAATGAGCCTCTAAATGTGGTATTTCCTTAGTGATTCTTTCAAGGCCTTGACTTGTTATATGAGTTTGAATTTCATATTTACAAATGTAAAAAGAAGTATAAATATCTTCATATACTAGACGTTCACTAATTAGTACTGCGTCTTCAAAATTATAGCCTTCCCATGGCATATGAGCTACTAATATATTTTTTCCTAAAGAGAGTTCACCACCAACTGTAGCCACACCATCCACTAAAATTTGTCCCTTTTTAATGCATTTACCCCTCGAAGCCTGAGGTTTTTGATGCATACAAGTATTTTTGTTAGAACATTGATACATAACTAATGGAATGCTCATAGTGTCCCCATTATTTGAGAAAATGATCTTGTGGGTATCAGTATAACCAATCTTTCCCTCTCGTTTGGCTATAGCTGAAACCCCAAAATCTAGAGTTGTTTGGCCTTCCAGTCCAGTTCCAACAATGCACTTCCCAGATTGAGAAGTGAAACTACTTGACGTTGCATATTAGAACTCGTTGAAGCTCGATTTGCATTATTATGCTCAATAATAGGAATGAGAGAAGCTCCAATAGAAAAAAATTGGAAGGAAAAAATTCTTCTAAGATGAATATGTTCCCATGAGATGGTTAGAAATTCTTGATGATATCGAGCTAGAACAACTTGTTCTTCTTGAATACCCTGGTTCAAGGCCAATGAATTTCCTACTGCTACCATATAATATTCATCTCTACTTGACGATAAATAAATAATCTGTGTGTTTTTTTATCTCTCAAATATTTCATAAAAAGGACTCTCTATAGATCCCCAATGACCAATCCTCACATGAATAGCTAAGGATCCAATAAGTCCAACATTGATTCCTTCGAACAAATACGTCCATAGTGACTAAGATGAATATCCCATATCCGAAAACTAGCAGTTCGCCCTGTCAACCCCCAGGCCTAAAAAACTCAACCTCCACCCATGAATAATTTGGATCAACAGATTAGTCTGATCCAAAACCTAAGATAAAGGGTGTAAGCCGAAAAATGATTCATAAGTGGTTGTTAATGAAGTTGAAGTTACCAAATTTTGGGGAGTTGGTATCAATTTATGCCTGATAGATCCACATATAGTTCCTCGAACCGCATTTTCTAAACGAACAAGAGCCAATCCAAATTAATCCTGTAATAGATCTGCTACAAAATGAATATGTTTATTTTTCAAATGATTCATATCATCAAGTGTACCCATTCCAAATTTCATTTCGATCAAATGATCCGTAGCACCCAATACATCTCGTGGTAACAAAAATGTATTGTTCTGAGGTATATCAAGATTCAGTTTTTGGTTCATATTTCATTGACCAATCCATCCTAATTCACATCTTTGTTGAAAAAATTTCTTTTGTAATTCCTTACATAAGGACTCAAAAAATATCAGATCCCCACCTACACAAGCAAATTGTTAGTAAAACTCTAAAATAGCACTTTCTTTTGACCCAATCTTTTTTTCCTTATCATTCAAGAAAGATAAGAAAATTTCAGGGTAACAAATATTATCTAGAATTTCTCTTATATTTGAACCCATAGTCGATGATAGAACTAGAATAGATATTTTTTTGTTCCCTACTCACAAGGGCCCATATCCTCCCTTTTCTATTAATTTCAAATTCCAATCTTCCTCCCCAATCTAATATTATAGTACTAGTATAAACAGAAATTCCGTTATGGTCTAATTTTGAACGATAGTAAACATCAGGACTTTGCAATATTTGATTGATCACAATTCTGTATATTCCATTTACTATAAAGGTTCCCAGCAAATTCATTTAAGGAATGGTTCCAATAAAAATGGTTTGTTCTTGCATAACTCTACTGGCTTTCCAAATTAATCCCACGGGTACATATAATTCAGAAGAATATGTGAGTGATTCATACACAACATCTCTTTCTTTTATCAAGGGTTCTACCAATTGATATGTTTCCACAAACAATTGAAATTCAATTTCTTGATCTCTATCTTCAATTTTAGGAAACTTATGAAGTTCTTCCGTCAAGCCCTGATTAATGAACCTACAAAATCCCTCAAATTGGATCTGATTAAATCCAAGCATTGTACAAATTTCCCCATTTCGATCCTGGAGCAATTTAATCTTAAATTTCCTCTTTATCAAAAGATCCCCCACTCTCCATCGAACTATACAAATTGATCTAGCAATGATGGAATGCATATTTTGTTTACTGAATCACATAAAATTTTAGGTAACCCCCATACATGTTTTTTATTCATACATATCGAGTGAGAGGAGACAAAGGAATGAAGAATATTTTTGACAGGTACAAATAGAAATGAGTTGATAAAATATCAAAATGGATCTCTACCTATTATGTATGATATTATGATCAAATTGGGTAGCAAAAAATAAATGGATTCAAAATTTAAATTAAATTTAAATCTACTTCCACTTTTTACGATTATGAATGCGATAAAAACAGAATAATTGGTTAATGTTAAAAAAGAATTCACGGATTCTTTTTTTATAGCAAAATGTATAGAATTATTAAGGAATAGAATAGCATTTAGTAGGTGTATGGAGATCCGATATAGTTATCTAGCAATATTCATATTGTATCATTTTATTGTAGTTTTGTTTTGGCAACCTAAATATGGAGCAGGTCACACTATATCATAATTCCTATTTTTTATTCAATATATCCAATAAAAAAGCACAACATTCTACTTTCTACTTTTCTACAGGGATATGTGCATAAGAGGAAGACCACACTCAATACAATCAATATCTATGTAACAATTTCTATTCTAGGGTTTACATAGACACATATATATTGTTATAATGGAAATGGAAAATGATCTATTATTCAGAATAATTTAATTTATACTAATTAGTTGTAAATCAATTTGCTTTTCTTATGGCATTTGCTTTTCTTATGCCATTAAGAGAACATAGTTTGTCTCGAATTTTGCAATTTGTGAACGTAAATTCATTTTTCTCTTTTCTTTTATATTGAAAAAAAAGAGAGGAAATTTTTTTAAGGAGGATGTATGTTTTAAGATACAATCAATCGAAGAGAATAATCTAAATGGGATTCAATAAAAAAGATTTAGGGATGGATTAATTTAGGGATATAATGGGATTCAAGATCCAAATATAAAATATAAAAGGAGGTTCTCAGTAATTTTGTAATTTCCAAAAGAATTATTAGTAATAGAATATAGATAATACTTTTATTCATTTTTTATCAAATTTGGCGGCATGGCCAAGTGGTAAGGCTTGGGACTGCAAATTCTTTTTCCCCAATTCAAATCTAGGTGTCACCTAATCAACTCAACAAAAGACTTGAGATTTCATATCCTGTTGATTGTTCGATGAATTCTTGACCCAAAAAAGTAGGGACAAAGGGTTGGGCCTGTTTATACTGGGGATACTGGATTTTTAGGATATGTAGGTAAATTCTATATCTATAAAAGATTGTCAATTTTTTTGGTGGTTCTGTACATGTCCCAAACCAATATCAATAGAGATGAAATAACTTCCACTTATTAATGATTGTTTCATGCCATTTTTTTGCTAAATAAAATGGAATTAAACAAATATATAGTGAGAGTCAATTTGGGGATTTAGAACTATTACAGCAATAGGTCGGAAATCCTATAAACTAAAGGACTCCCCATTTTTTTCTTCTAGGATTGAAGAAAGCATTATACGAAAGACTATCCAAAACTTCATAATTATCTTACACTACCTTAGTATAGGTAGTGTTTATTGACTCTATCTAGAATTAGATTGGATAGGCTATAATCTAATGGGAAATCAATTTAGGAGTTGTGGAAAGGACTGAAAATACTTTATATCAAGACTCACTAGAAGTTCTGAGTCCTCAGATATTCAAACAGGGTGGCTATGTCACCTTTTATTTTATTCATTAGAGATAGCCTTAAGTCAGAATCCTTATCCTTTTTGTTTTGACTATGCACCATTAATTTTACTATAATTATTGATCAATAAAATAATTCCTTCATAGAGATAGGAGGTATAATTTGACATGGATATAGTAAGTCTTGCTTGGGTTGCTTTAATGGTAGTTTTTTCATTTTTTCCTTTCACTTGTAGTATGGGGAAGGAGTGGGTTCTAGGGTATAATTGATTACTCCATTTGGTAATCAAATTGTATTAATTTTTTTCCATTAATTGATCATTTTCCAAAACCTTAACTCTTTCAAAATTATACTGAATTATAGTAAAAAAAGACAATAATAAATAATAATCATTCAATCAAAGAATGAATGATTACCATAGTTGTATTTTGAGACTCAAATCTACACATAATAGGAAATTTTTTTTCCAACAAAATTCTTCCTAAATATTCTATTTTGATGCACCAGTTCTTAGTTCTTAACAAAATAATGGATATTAAATGAGAAAAAGCAATCCCTATTGCTTTTCCTTATTTTTGTTTTCCTCCTTTCTTTATTTTTTTTTTTACTATTCTAAGAAAAAGTTGTTTTACTATTATGATATGACGATATATACTTGCTACTGGAAACGGCTAGAGATTCGATTATCAAAAGAGGTCCTACATAAGAAAATAGGAGTTTCCTTGCGTTCTACTCCTTTTCCAACCCTGAAGAAGTTAGTTACCATAGAACTCCGCGGATTATTTGTTAATAGTTCAATCGATGACTTCTTGTCTTGAGATGGGAATCCAAAAAATATTCCTTTTCTTTCGTTTCGTTTTTTTTTATAGTATATAGTCATACTATTCTTGATTCTTTCGAATGAAAAGAAACCTAGGAATTAGAAGAGTTGAGTTAGGCTTCCATTATTTTGTTTGGATTAATCAAAATCCGTACAAATTGATCTATTGAAGAAAACAAAATAAAATAGAAAAGGCTATTCAAATTTATAGATGTACGTCTAATATATGAGATATATATTATCCTATGATCTATATAAATTAGGATCTATATAAAGCCTATATCTGTATACAATACAACTTTAACTAAAAATACTATACAAACAACTATAGAATAGAAGATAGTATGGTAGAAAGAACTAGAATAATATTCTAGTTCTTTCTACCATACTATCTCACATAGTATCTCAGATACTTCTAATTCCACCCCTAATCATTTGAGACTTGGAGTTTGAATCACTTTCTTTCATTTCTTCAATCATTGATAAGAACTAATAATTCAACTTTCAGTCAAATTAATCATTTTGACTGACTGTTTTTACGTAGATGATAAGTAAAAGAGCAGACGGGATATGTAACACGTTAGCTACAACACTTCACGGGTTGATACGCATAGCGTCTAGTATCCATTGTTTATGGCTAGGACTACTGGGGTATCTAATCCCATTTGCTCCCCTAGCTTTTGTCTCTCAGTGTTAGTGTCGCCCCAGCAGAGTGCTTTCACTATTGGTGTTCTTTCCAATCTCTACGCATTTCACTGCTCCACCAGAAATTCTCTCAGTGTTAGTGTTAGTTTCCACCGCCTGTCCATGGTTGAGCCCTGGGATTTGATGGCGGACTTGAAAAGCTACCTATAGATGCTTTACACCCAATCATTTTGGATAACGCTTGCATCCTTTATCTTGCCATGGCTGCTGTCACAGAGTTAGCCAATGCTTATTCCTCAGATACCGTCATTGCTTCTTCTCCGAGAAAAGAAGTTCATGACTCGTGGGCCTTCTACCTCCACAAGGCATTGCTCCGTCATGCTTTTGCCCATTGCAGAAAATTCCCCACTGCTGCCTCTCGTAAGAGTTAGGGTCGTGTCTTAGTCCCAGTGTGGCTGATCATCCTGTCGGACCAGCTCCTGATCATCGCCTTGGTAAGCTATTGCCTCACCAACTAGCTAATCAGACGTGAGCCCCTCCTTGGGAAGATTCCTCCTTTTGCTCCTCAGCCTATGAGGTATTAGCAACCATATCCAGTTGTTGTTCCCCTCCCAAGGGTAGGTTCTTATGCGTTACTCACCCATCTGACACTAGAAACACCACTTCCCATCCGACTTGCATGTGTTAAGAATGCCACCAACGTTCATCCTAAGCTAGGATCGAACTCTCCATGAGATTCATAGTTGCATTACTTATCGCTTCCTTGTTCATGGACAAAGTGGATTCAGAACTATTTTTCATTTCAAGGTATAACTTGTACCCATGCACTTCATATTAGCCTAGAGTTCGCTCCCAACAATATAGTCATCCCTACCCTATCACGTCAATCCCTGAGCCTCTTATCCATTCTTGTTCGATCACGGTGGGGGATGGCAAGGGTGCAAGTCAAAATATAAAAACTCCCATTGGGTTTAGGGATAATCAGGCTCAAACTGATGACTTCCACCATGTCAAGGTGACACTCTACCACTGAGTTATATCCCTTCCTGACCCCATTGAGAAATAGAACTAACTAATCCTAAGGCAAAGGGTCGAGAAACTCAACGCCACTATTCCTAAACAACTTGGATCTGGGCCTTCTTTTTGCATTATTACTATTATGGATATGGATAGAGTAAAATAATGGGAAAAATGGGATTCCATTGTCAACTGCTCCTATTGGAAATGGGATTGACTATGGATTCGAACCATAGCACATGGTTTCATAAAATCCATGCGATTTTCCCGATCTAAATTGAGTAGGTTTTGTTTTACATGAAGAAGATTTTGTTCAGCATGTTCTTTTTGATACTAGTAGGAAAAGAACCCGACTCGATATTGTTAAAAAAAGAGGGGAGGCAGAACCAAGTCAAGATGATACAGATCACCCCTTCTTCTTGCACCAAAGAGCTTACCATTTCTGAAGGAATTGGAGCTACATTTCTTTTCAATTTCCATTCAAGAGTTCCTGTGCATTTCCACACCCTTTTTCCTTTTTTTTGAGAGCTCAAAAAATTAAATGGACAAATTCCTTTTCTTAGGAACATATACAAGATTCGTCACTACAAAAAGGATAATGGTAACCTCACCATTAACTACTTAACTTCATTTTCACTTATGAATTTTATAATAATACATGTCCTACCAAGATAGAATTTGTAACTTGCTATCCTCTCTTGCCTAGCAAGCAAAGATTGACCTTTGTCGAAAGACTGATTCATTCGGATCAACATGAGGGTCCAACTCCATTGCCAGAATCCATGTTGTATATTTGAAGCAGGTTGAACCCCTTGCTTCTCTCAAGGTACAACCTTATTCCCATTGAGCCTGTTTCTCCTCAGTCCACAAAGACAAAATAAAATATAGGATTTGTACCAATAGTTCATCACAAAAGAAAGGACTCACCTAGCCAGGATCACTAACAAATACTAATATAATAGAAAAGAACTATCTTTTCTGTATGCTTCCCCCGGTTTCGTTGTTATCGTGGGTCTTACACAATAGATCAGATTATATAGATATCTCTACAACATAACATAGGTCATTGAAAGGATCTCGAATGACTCACCAAAGCACTAAAGCCAGGATCTTTTAGAAAATGGATTCCTATTTGAAGAGTGCATAACTACATGGATAAGCTCACACCAACCCATCAATTTTGGATCCAATTCGGGATTTTCCTTGGGAGGTAGTAGGAAGGAATTGGAATTTAATAATATCAATTCATACAGAAGAAAAGGTTCTCTATTGATTCAAACACTGTACCTATGGAATAGGGATAGAGGAAGAGGAAAAAAGCTGAAGGTTTCACATAGTACTTTTGATCAAAAAATCAATCTGATTTATTTTGTACCCTTTGCTCGATGAGAAAATGGGTTAGATTCTACAAGATTAACAAACCTATAGAACTTAAGGAATAATGGAATGGAATAAAAATAGAGGGAAAGAAAATTGAAATGAAATAAAGAATAAAATAAAAAATAGAAGTAAATATAAATAAATTAAGTAGAAGATAGAAGAACCCAGATTCCAAATGAACAAATTTAGACTCGAAAAGGATCTTTCTGATTCTTGAAGAATGAGGGGCACGGGGATTGATCGAGAAAGATCTCTTATTCTTATTACTTGTTCTTATTATCTTATTATAAGTTATAAGATCATGATTTGATCCACAAATGCTATGTTTGGTAAAAAGAATAATCTTCGCCTTTGGTTATAAATGGAAAGTGTTCCATTGGAAGGGAGGAGATTCTCACAAATGAGGAAAAGGATCCAATTACTTCAAAAGAATTGAATGAAGAGCCATATGAGGCAAAAATCTCATGTACGGTTCTGTAGAGTGACAGTAAGAGTGACTTATCGGTCAACTTTTCCACTATCACCCACAAAAAACCAAACTCTGCCTTATGTAAAGTTGCCAGAGTATGATTAACCTCTGGATTTGAAATCACTACTTATATACCAGGTATTGGCCATAATTTATAAGAATATTCTGTAGTATTAGTAAGAGGAGGAAGGGTTAAAGATTTATCGAGTGTGAGATATCACATTGTTCGGGGAATCCTAGATGCTATCGGAGTAAAGGATCGTCAACAAGGGCATACTAGTGCATTGTAGATTATTATCCAAGACTTGTATCATTTGATGATGCCATGTGAATCGCTAGAAACATGTGAAGTGTATGGATAACCCAATAACAAAAGTTTCATAGGGGGACTGGAGCAGGCTACCATGAGAAAAAAGAAAGATCTTCTTTCTAAAGAGATTCGATTTAGAACTATTACTATTCTATTTATATGTCCAACGTCCAATATTGAAATAATTTCAAAGGTTTTCCCTTACTTTGTCCATGTCAATAAATAATTCGAAATACCTCAACTTTTTCAGAATAGGTCCGAGTCAAATAGCAATGATTCAAAGCACTTCTTTTTACATTACACTATTTCGAAAACCCAAGGACTCGATTGTATGGATATGTAAAATACAAGATTTCCAATCCTAGCAGGAAAAGGAGGGAAACATATACTCAATTTAAAGTGAGTAAACAGAATTCCATACTCGATCTTATAGATAAGATACATATAGAATTCTGTGGAAAGCGATATTTGATGAAAGTTGTATGTACGGCTTGGAGGGAGATCTTTCATATCTTTCGAGATCCACCCTACAATATGGGGTAAAAAAGTCAAAATAAGTGATTC
>RXID01014279.1:137500-202500 GCA_005019695.1 Trichopus zeylanicus subsp. travancoricus | reverse complement strand
AGAGACAAAGGGCTGATCTTTGAATAGGAAAAAGAATGGATCTACAGGGTCCCAAATGAATTGGCTTATTCAAAAAAAGCCTTGTTCTTTGGAAGATCTATCTCGTGTCTGGTACTGCATGGTTCCACTCTGCAAGAACTCTGAATCATTCTCTTGAAGCTCATCCTCTTTATGATAAATGATCTGCTTGTCGTGAAATGACCCGGCCCAATAGGGAAATCCCAATTCAATGGGCCTTTCGATACAATCAAATAGATTACCACACGGGCGCCATATTCTAGAAGTCCAAACTATCTGATTGAATAAATCCTCCACTATCTGTTGTGGGTCAAGGGCTCCTTCTCCTTGCCCTTCTTCAAACTCCGATTTGTATTTTTCATATAGAAATCACTGATCAGCAATAGAACAAGATCCATTTTGCATCATATCTAACCAATTCCTTGGTTCGAGTAGTGTCACACAATTATTATCAAATTGATTGCAATCTTTTTCTATCCACGAGGATCCCACCAGAGTGACTTCTACTTCTAGTAGGCCATGAACTAGATCAGAATCATTCTCAACGAATCATAAAAAGTGATCCAATTTTTTTCATTGGGTCCAGGTGAAGACCAAAGATCTTGAGCAATGAATCTGGTAGAACAACTAAAATGATAATGAAGTATCATTAATTTCTTCATGCTTGTTCCAAGTTCGAAGTACCATTTGTACAAATAAGAATCCCCTTCCTTACATGATTTCTTCTTCAGATAGATAGATATAGGATCTATGGGGCAATTACTTAGAAGTACGTTTTGTGCAATAGCCCTTCCTATTTGATAGAGAAGGATCCCATGATCATAAAATGATCTTACCTGGGATCCCGAATCCCAAGTTTGTCTATGAAGAGCTAATCTAATTGAATTAGTTTCTATAATTGATTTCCTCTACATAATACTAATTGATAGGGTCTCGTTGATAAGTGCTACAAGATCTCATGCATTGTAACCCATGGTTATGGACTCGAATCCATTAGTATGGAACATTTTCTTTTCCAAATGAAATTCCCTAGTATATGAAAGAATGAAAAAGTGCTTTTTGTTGTTGTGGAATAAGAAGCCTTCGTATCTTAATGCAACTATTTAATTTATTTAGAGCTATTAGAGCGGGATCCACTTTTTCGGGAATATGAGACAAAGCAATAATAAGAATATTTCTAGTGGAACATCTTTCACAATCCCTGGAGACATAGTTCTCTAATAGACTGAGGGATAAGTAATTCGACTCATTCACATACAGATCATGAATGTTTGGAATCTATATTATGCAAGGAGACATTGCTTTTGCTAATTCAAATTGAAGGGTGATAGCAAATTGGTCTTTTTTCGGCATCATATACATAGTTAGCACATTCATCATAATTAGCAGCTCTGTATCAAGGTTCTCATCAATATCGTCACTATCATCAATATCGATATCATCAATAAGATAACATTTAGGCTTGTCATCTAGGAATTTATTCGGAAATACCGTAATGAAACGAACATAGGAGTTTATCACCAGGTATTTGACCAAATAGGACCATCTAGTTCCTATAGAACCTATCACTAAAATACCCCTAGAAGGGGATAGGGCTAAGTGGAGCAAAAAGCATTTTCCATGAGATGGGAAATGAAAACTATTAGCCCCACACGAGGTTTGTGAATAAGCGTTTGTCTGATAATAAGCAAGGAATATCCATCTTTCTACTAAATAGGATCTATTGAACTCATAATTCATTAGATACTTTTTATGAATGTCAACTAAGTATCGTAAGTAAATTGATCTTGATTGTTCAATCATTTGATAACCAGAGTTATTCTTTGCTAAATGATCACTATGAGTTAGACTTAATAGAATTTGATCAATCCTTTTTTTTGTCGTTAAGGTGGAGAAATGAATCAAGAATTCTCTTTCTTCATCATCAATTGAATCACTATTCGCAACCCAAAATTCTATTTTATCATCAATCCAATCTCTGTTCATATTTTTTTTATTATCAATGAATAGATCTCTTTACTTGTATGACTTAAATGTCTCATCTTTCCTGAAAAAGTGATTCGATTGATGGGTTTTGGTATGATACTTATGAGATCAATGAGATTGATATTCAAATATTTCTTCTTAGAACATATTGATTTGATCGCATAAGCGGGACTGCCACCCAATAGCATGTTTCCACCAGAAGTAGAACCCCATATTTCTTCCAAAGAATCTCCTAATTGTTCCAAAGCAACTAGAAAGAGATTCTTTAACCAGAAAGAATTCAGTTCAGATGTAGGATACCTATACAAAAGTTTTCGCAACACAATCATGTATGATGGAATCATCAAAGATTTGATCTTTTCTAACTCTGTCTGTAACTCACTAGATGCTTGTAAAACAAAGAGAAGATGTATATGAACGAGATATCCAGCAACAAGAAGAAGGAAAAGGATTGAATAGAGGAACTCCGGAGCATTTGTCAATCTCAGATGTGTCCATATCAATAGAACGGGTGACTCATTATTTCAATGAATCATTTCTTCGAACAGAAGAAGAAGATTCGGTAAACACTTACTCGAAATCTCACTTATCATAGTCCGTTGTGGAAAAATTTCCAACAACTTTTTCTGAGGAATAGGCCATGATATATCTGATCCATGCATAATATCATGAAAAATGGATACAAATTTTTGACTATTACTTATACTTAGTATCGGCAATGGGTCTGAAAAAGTATCTAAAAGGGTGAAATTTAGATATTTGCACCCTGTCGAAGTAAGGAGCCATAGCATATATGTTTGGAACGGATTCCATTTTGAGAGATTTGAAAAAGCACTATCTCGTTGAAAGGTTCTATACATCTACCCTTTCTCAATGCATTTCTTTAGACAAAGACTCTGTTTTTTCCTCTTTTTGGATGGTAAATATTTTTTAGAACATGGAGTGTGAATCAAACCCATTTTTCAATTGAAATTGAGATACTGATGCAAGTTCTTCCCTTCTGAATTAGATAGATTCATATCTGAAAGAGGCTGACAATAAGTTCTTTCAAAATTGGCTATTTGTTCCTCTGTTAGAGGTGTTGCAGAAATGTCTGTGATCAAATAAATAGCTCTACGAATGAATGGATCAGATCGAATTGGAAAATGGAAAGATTTGTATGATTTATACATTTTGTCACCACTTTGTGGAAAATCGTTAGGTATGAATATGTTAGATACCTGTGACTCGATTGGTGAAGTAGTATCTCTCTCCAAAAAATATATGTTTTTCTTTACTAATGCACAAAGAAACTTTTGTGTTGCGAATGAACAAGATATTGAGGAATTGCCCATATGTAAGATCATAATTATGCATACGGGTCTTTTCCACATAAAAAGGGAATCTTTTGTTACAATAGAACCAGAAGTGATGTGGATTATTCAAGAATCGAAGTCAATTTGCTATATAAAAAGAAGATATCAATGAACTTCTATGAAATGGTTTCACGGTATTCAGCCAATCATCTCGATCATGGGATATCATTGAGAAATAGAAATTCGTGTTATCAAAGGATTTCCTCCATTGATCAAGAGTTTTGGTATTTGGGAAGTATCATGATCATCTAATAAGAAGGGTTTCATTTTATTCAAATGAACGATTTGAACACCTATTGATTCTAACAACTGATTGTAGAGTTGATCATTTGGACCTTTCAATTCATAGATGTGGATCTCGGACCTATGAATAGGTATATCCCCAATACTCACAAAGAAAAAGGGAAGTGACTTGGACAAAAAGGGAAGTGACTTGAACAAAAAGAAACAAAGTGACTTAGACAAATCTTGTTTGTTGATAGCCTCGGACCAATCAATCAAATATTGATTAATACATAATCGATCAAAAACTACTTGAAAATGGTTCTTCCGTTCAGAAATGAAATGTTCCAAATGTTCGGAGAAATTCTTGCTCCCATTGGACCATTTGTATCTATATGCATCAGGATCTTGATTCATGGATCTCTAAGTTCGAGAAATAAGAGGATCAAACCATTTACTATTTTTCAAATTCAATAAATGTTGGTTGATCATATATTTCATTATAGTTATATGATTTAGAGTATCATTTTCTATTTGATCCCCTTGAATTCCATATTGGAAGTTGCAATCGGATCTATTCATTAAAAAGAATTGATTCGATACATTTCTTATGTACCCATAGGTTCTATATTGGATTTGAATCCGATCTCGAATCAATCTATATTGATTGACTGCCTCCATTATGTTGTTGCTAGCAAATACCATTGTTTTTAGTTTTGGATCTTCCAAATCATTCCCGCAGTAGATCCATACCGATTTTTTTTCTGATCCTTCGATAAAAAGATTCATTCTCATCATAAAAAAGAGGAGGTAGAACCAATAAAGGTTTCTTTTTTGATTTTGAATCATCTCTGGAGTTGAATACCTCATTCAAGAATTTTTTTGCATCCAATCTATAGGAATCAATAGAAAAGGCAAATCCCCTATGATACACCAGATCTGGCTTAGTTATTGATAGAGTGAATAGATCTGCCATTTCTTGAAATCTCTCTTCTGATTCAAAATTGTGGTGTAACACGTATCCCCCTTTGTTTTGGTCATGCAATAGATGCAATAAATCCAAAAATGGATTTGTGTTCAAGAATGAAATCTTATTGGAACTGTCCATATTTGGTTCATCAAAAAATTCTATTTGTGGTGATTCTTTCCCCAACTAACGAAGAGATCTTGGTGGAATTGCCACATATGAAATTGGGCACAATTTTGCAAAGAAATACCCCACTTGTTTCTCAAGAAGAGATGGGAAACATGCTCAATATCATTTGAGTGAATAGTTGCCTCAGCTCTTTGTTGTTTGAAGAAACTGTCCCCTCCAATTGGTCTTTCTTCATGAAAAGCAGACATGAGATAACAAATCAAGTCTTTCCCTAAGATTTTGAGTCCCAAATTCAAGTTGATTATGTTTCACTTCTTCCTCGGAGAAAGATGATCAAACAATTCCCAATCATGGTCCTTGCGGATTGGATTATTTGTATAGGATAAAAAAAGAAACTCCAGATATTTGCTATCTATCTCTTTGAATGAGATCTCAATTCCAGCTATGCTATCATTAGATAACTTAGAACTAGAATCCCTCCTTTTACCAATCCAGTTCCTCCACCACCGCGAACCCCAGTTGGATTCAGGCATGATACACTTTTATTTATTGGGAGAACCCATGTACGCTCTTGCGAATCCATGAAACAACTCTCAAAAATCTTTTTCCTTTTTTGGAAGATACAAGAGTGAAATAATCAACCTATTGATATTGGAAGACCAAAAAGATTCTTCCAATCTCTCATTTTTGGGTATAATGGAATTCATAGGTATGGGAAGAAGCCCCATAAAATAGAGATTTTTTTCTTTCAACCATCTTTCTATTGTTAATACGATATATAAGGACCGCTACTACAAGTAGTACTACACCTTTGATCATGAAATATCGATTACTTGTTGAACTATGTGAATCACATGAAAGTCAGATACTCCCAATTCAGGGGTCAAAGAGTTTCATAAAACATTCTTGGTGGAAAAAAATGAGTGAAAATCCTACTAAATTGAATTTGATCCATGAATCTAAGAAATAGTGAGAATTCCTGATCTCTCTCCATATCTCTCTCAATTCAAAGATCCAGGATTTGAATTGATGTCATTTCATTGATTCCTCCTAAAGATTTCATTTCAATTGGAATTTAGTTATTCACGATATACTATGACCCCTGTTAAGCATCCATGGATGAATGGTTAAAGCACCCAACTCATAATTGGCAAATTCGTAGGTTCAATTCCTGCTGGATGCACACCAATGGGAACATTCAATAAGTCTATTGGAATTAGCTCTGTATCAATGGAATCTCATCATCCATACATAATGAATTGGTATATTCATACCATAACATATGAACAGTAAGAACTAGAATTCTTATCGATACTGGAACTCATAGGGAAGAAAATGGATTTATGGATGTAATCAAATATGCAGCATTTACAGAAAAATTATTCGGTTATTGGGGAACAATCAATATACTTCTAATGTCAAATCAGGATCAACTAGGACAGAAATAAAGCATTGGGTTAAACACTTCTTTGCTGTCAAGGTAACAGCTATGAATAGTCATCGACTCCCCGGAAAGGGTAGAAGAATGGGATCTATTATGGGACGTACAATGCATTATAGACGTATGATCATTATGCTTCAACCGGGTTATTCTATTCCACCTATTATAGAGAAAAGAACTTAAAGGAAAATACTTAATAACACGGCGATACATTTATACAAAACTTCTACCCCTAGCACATGCAATGGAACCGTAGACAGTCAAGTGAAATCCAATCTACAAAATAATTTGATCTATGGACAACATCATTGTGGTAAAGGTTGTAATGCCAGAGGAATCATTACCGTAGGGCATAGAGGGGGAGGTCATAAGCGTCTATACCATAAAATCAATTTTTGACGGAATGAAAAAGACATATCTGGTAGAATTGTAACCATAGAATATGACCCTAATTGAAACACTTACATTTGTCTCATACACTATGGGGATGGTGAGAAGAGATATATTTTACATCCTAGAGGGGCTATAATTGGAGATACCATTATTTCTGGTATAGAAGTTCCATATCAATGGGAAATGCCCTACCTTTGAGTGCCATTTGAACTATAGATTTACATAATTTGAAGTAACCAATTAGGTTTACGATGAAACCTAGAAATTGATCACTAATCCAATTTGAGTACCTCTATGGGATAGATATCAACAGAAAACCATTGAGTAACGGTAGCAAGTGATTGAGTTCAGTAGTTCCTCATAGAAAATTATTGACTCTAGAGATATGGTAATATAGAGAAGACAAAATTGTTTAAATCACGCACAGAATGGGAAACACCCTTCTTTCAAAGAAAGGATGATGGGTTATTCCCATTTAATTTGATGGTTAAAGGTGAATTGAAAGCTAAGCAGTGGTAATTAGAAAGATCCTGAGGGAAAAAGTAGAGATGTCTCCTATGTTACCTGCAATATGTGGAAGTAGCAATGTAATTTCATAGAGTCATTCGATCTGAATGCTACATGAAGAACATAAGCTAGATGATGAAATGGGGAGACCTAGGATGTGGAAGATCATAACATGAGTGATTCGGCATATTTGGATTCCTATATATCCACTCATGTGGTATTTCATCATATGATTCATATAAGATCCATCTGTCTAGATATCATCATATACATCAAGAAAGTCATATGCTTTTGAAGAAGCTTGTACAGTTTGGGAAGGGGTTTTTATTGATAAAAAAGAATAATATACTTCAACTGATATGCCCTTAGGCATGACCATACATAACATAGAAATCACATTTGGAAAGGGTGGACAATTAGCTAGAGCAGCAGGTGCTGTAGCAAAACTGATTGCAAAGGAGAGTAAATCAGTCACATTAAGATTACCATCTAGGGAGGTCTGTTTGATATCCAAAAACTGCTTAGCAATAGTTGGACAAGTGGGTAATATTGAGGTGAACCAAAGAAGTTTGGGTAGAGCCAGATCTAAGTGTTGGCTAGGTAAGCACCCTATAGTAAGAGTTGTTATGAACCCTGTAGACCACCCCCATGGGGGTGGTGAAGGAAGAGCCCCTATTGGTAGAAAAAAACCCACAACCCCTTGGGGTTATCCTACGCTTGGAAGAAGAAGTAGGAGAAGGAAAAAAAATATAGTGATAGTCTTATTCTTCATCGCCGTTAATAGGAATATCGAAAATCAAATTTTTGGAATTTGCAATAATGTGATGGGCGAATGACGGGAATTGGACCCATGCATGGTGGATTCACAATCCACTGCCTTGATCCATTTGGCTACATCCGCCCCTTGTCTAGCTAAAGGATTTTCCTTTGTTTCCATTCATCATTATTGTATTTATTCTTACCTTATTAGATCAAGATATTGAACATAGTTTAAAATGTAAAAATAAAGGAGTAATTTGTTGTGACCCGTTCACTAGAAAAAAAAATCCTTTTGTTGCTAATCATTTATTGGGAAAAATTGAAAAACTCAACATGAGGGAGGAGAAAGAAATAATAGTAACTTGGTCTTGGGAATCTACCATTATACACGCAATAATTGGACATACAATCGCCATTCATAATGGAAAAGAATATTTACCTATTTATATAACAGATCAGATGGTAGGTCACAAATTGGGAGAATTTGCCCCCTACTCTGACTTTCGTGAGACATGCGAGAAACGATAATAAATCTTGTCATTAATTTTTTTATTTTTATTTTCTATTTTAGTAAAGTAGCAAAAGTAGTTACCATTCATTGGTAGGAGATAGCCTTATGATAAAGATAAAGAACTCGACTTCAAGTATAGAAGTTAAGGTTTTAGCCCAACATATACATATGTCTATTTTCAAAGCACGAAGAATAATTGATCAGTTTCGGGGGCGTTCCTATGAAGAATCACTTATGATACTGAAACTCATACCTTCTTGAGCATCTTTTCTCATTTTAAAATTGCTTTATTCTACAGCAGCAAATGCAAATCATAATATGAACATGAATAAAGCTGATTTATTTATTAGTAAAGTCAAAGTCAATGGAGGTGCTATTCTAAAAAGGTTAAGACCTTGAGCTCAAGGTCCCAGTTATCCTTTAAAAAGACCTAGTTGTCATATAACAATTGTATTGAAAAATAAATCAAAGTCATTTTTAAATTAAAATAAATCTTAGATTTCTATTTAGAAAAAAATATGGGACAAAAAATAAATCCACTTGGTTTCCGACTTGGTACAACCCAAAGTTATTATTCGTTTTGGTTGTCCAAACCAAAAAAATTTTCTGTGGGCCTACAAGATGTAAAAATACAAAATTGTATCAAGAATTATGTACAAAATAATAAGAGGATACCCTCAAGTTTCAAAGGAATTGCACGTATAGGAATTAAAAAAACAATCGATTTGATCTAGCTAATAATATATATTGGATTCCCCAATTTGTTAATAGAAGGCCGAATGCAAGAAATTGCAGAATTACAAATAAATCTACAGAAGGAGATTCATTTTGAAAACCCAAGAATCAACATTACTCTCACAAAAGTTGAAATACCTTATAGACAACCTAATATTCTTGCAGAATATATAGCTTTACAATTAAAAAATAAAATTTCATTTTGAAAGGCAATGAAAAAGGTGATTGAATTAACTGAACAAATGGACACAAAAGGAATTCAAGTGCAAATCGCAGGGTGTATCGATGGAAAAGAAATTGCACGTGTCGAATGGATCAGAGATGGGAGGGCTCCTCTACAAATAATTCGTGCTAAAATTGATCATTGTTCCTATACAATTCGAACTATCTATGGAGTATTAGGCATTAAAATTTGGATATTTGTAGATGAGGACTAATGGACCTTTCTTTATTTGTTTTGCCATTCTGGTTCTGACTAGTGTCTAGCAATAGAAACAAATGTGTTCTTTCATTTATTAACTATATCTTTCATTTATGAAATATCAAACAAAAATAGCAATTCGATTCTAATTCTCTAATTCTATAGGGTTGAATAAAGATTTGATTGACTATTGTTTTTAGAGTATAATTGCTATGCTTAGTGTGTGACTCCTTCTTTAAAGTAAGTTTAAAGTTTAGAATTGGGTTAGGATTCCATAGATTCTTGAATCCCACTCTAAACTTAATAACTATATATAATATAAAAAAACCAACTTATTACTTCATATTTTCGAGATCCCAAGAAATAGTCACTATTTGACTGGATCGATCATATAGTTGTAGCAACTGAAATTTCTCCCATAACAAAAAAAAATCTAATTATGAGTTGTAAAACACAAATAAGGGGATGTAGATAAATGAAAGATGATAGAAAGAGAACAAAAAAACCAATGATATATGATTACAATATGTATGGTCTATGAATTATCGCATATCTTATAGAAAGGCAATGTGATAAAGCATCAATACTGAATATAAAATTCAATATAATAGTATATAAAAATATATAATAGTATATAAAAATATAATAATATATAAAAAGTACTCTAAAAATTAATACACTACTATAATGTATAAGATAATAAAGAGCCCGGAGTTAATAGAAACTGAGAAGATTGACTCGGAAACAATTTTTTGTTGAGAGCTCCATTGCATAATTCAAACCTAACCATTAATGGAGAAGCTATAGGAATGGTGGAACCTATGACTGCATAGGATTAGTATTAGTTTTAAATAGAATCCTAATGATTCATTGAGCAGGATGGTGAAACGAACTAAGAACAAATTGATTTATTCTAAGAGGTTATGCATTGAACAACCTACGAATGAGAAAGAGTCAATATTTGCCCACCAAACATTTATTTATTGAATTACAATATTTTTTGTTTGGCATAGTTCAATAAGAATAAAAGAAAGATTCATTATAATCATTATAGTTATAATTATAAAAGAAAAAAAATTACCTATACCTCTATCTAGATTTATAGATAAATATATAAATATATCTTTGTATCTTGATTGTATATATAAACAGTTAAACAAATTCAACATCAAGCACATTACTTAGTTTAGTGATTTAGTACATTATTTATTAGATGCTATATTATAAATATGTATTATAAAATACATATATAAATATTTTATAATAGTATTTTATATAATACTATTTGTTTAAAACTATTGAATGAATTGTTTCATTTGCAAGGAGTTGGTTGAGAAGAAACTCTGATGTCAGATTCTGCAATAGGGATGGAATGAATAAAAGAAAAAAGAACCATCAACTATAACCCCAAAAGAACCAGATTTCGTGAACAACATAGAGGAAGAATGAGGGGAATATCTTGTCGAAGCAATTATATTAGTTTTCGTAGATATGCTCTTCAGGCACTTGAACCCTCTTGGATCACAGCTAGACAAATAGAAGCGGGGTGAAGAGCAATGACACGATATGTGCGTCGTGGTGGAAAAATATGGATACACATATTTCCCAACAAACCTATTACAGTAAGACCCATGGAAACACGTATGGGTTCGGGAAAAGGATCTCCCAAATATTGGGTATCCATTGTTAAACCAGGTCAAATACTTTATGAAATGGGAGGAGTATTGAAACTGTAGCTAGGCCCGCTATTGAAATAGTTGCATACAAAATGCCTATACGAACTCAATTGTTATTTCAGGATAGGAACATAGAACTAAACTAAACAAAAGAACTATTTATTATATTGAATATTGTGGATGAAAAAACAAACAACAAAATATTTCTTTATTTTTGGATAGACAATATATTTTTTTCATTCTTTACTACATTGAAATAGCAAATTAAAAAAGAAAAATCATATGATTCAACTCCAAACCCTTTTAAATGTAGCAGATAATAGCGGAGCTCAAGAATTAATGTGTATTCCAATCATAGGGGCCGGTAATCCCTGATATGCTCATATTGGTGACGTTATTATTGCTGTAATCAAGGAAGCAGTGCCCAATATGCCTCTAGAAAGATCAGAAGTAATTCGAGCTATAATTGTGTGTACATGTAAAGAACTCAAACGTCACAATGGTATGATAATACGAGATGATGATAATGTTGTAGTTGTCATTGATCAAGAAGGAAATCCAAAAGGAACTCAAGTTTTTGGTGCGATTCCCCGAGAATTGAGATAGTTTAATTTTACTAAAATAGTTTCACTAGCTCTCGAGGTATTATTAATACTAAATACTAGTAGATGGAACTACTAGTCGGGTACCAAAAAATGGAGCAATTCATTATTAAATTATTAGTAGATTGTGTCTCACGCATATACTTTGAATAAAAAATAGTAAAGAAAAATAAATAATAAAATAATAATAAAACATGTTCATTATATCCAAATTGAAAACTAGAATAATTTGAGTTCGTAATGGGTAGGGATACTATTGCCGATATAATAACTTCTATAAGAAATGCTGACATGGATAAAAAGGGAAGGGTTCGAATAGCATCTACTAATATCACTAAAAACATTGTTAAAAATACTTCTATGAGAAGGTTTTATTGAAAACATTCAAAAACATCAAGATCAAGAAAGTCAAAAAATTTTCTTGGTTTTAACCCTGTGACATAGAAGAACTAGGAACAGAGTATATAGAACTATTTTGAGCATATCAGCTGACCTGATTTATGAATCTATTCCAACTATCAATGAGTTCCTAAGATTTTAGGTGGAATAGGGATTGTAATTCTTTCTACTTCTCAAGATATAATGATAGATTGAGAAGCTCGATTAAAAAGAATTGGAGGAGAAATTTTGTGTTATATATGATGATTCACCTCCAGTATCCTAATTTTATCTCATTGATACTTAAAGGGGGTTACCTAGAATGAAAGAACAAAAATTGATTTATGAAGGCTTAATTATTGAATCACTTCCCAATGGTATGTTTTGAGTACGTTTAGATAATGAAGATCTAATTTTAGGCTATGTTTCAGGGAGAATCCGGTGTAGTTTTGTACAGATACTACCTGGAGATAGAGTCAAATCGAAATAAGTCATTATGATTCAACCAAGGGACGTATAATTTATAGACTTCATAACAAGGAGTTGAACGATTAAGTGATTTTTTAAATAGTACTTGTTTGTTAAGTTAAAAAATTCAAGAGACTTATTTTTTTCTTCCAAGAAGTAGATTTAGGAATAAAGGAATGAGAAATATGAAAATAAGAACTTCTGTTCATAAAATTTGTGAAAAGTGTCGATTGATCCATAGATGCGGACGAATTATGGTGATTTGTTTAAATCCAAAACATAAATAGAGATAGGGATAGGGTAATCTTTAATCTTAAAAAAAAACTTTATAATTCTAAACTAAGTAGAGAGGGGATCCCTCTAATGTAAAAATGAAAATAGGGGATCCATTTTTTTTAATATGACATGGATATCTCCATATATTTCTATATATCTCTAACTCCTATTTAGGAGATACATAATAACATATGACCAAACCTATACCAAAAGTTGGTTATCGTAGGAATGGACGTATTGGTTCACGCAAGAATGGATGTAGAATACCAAAAGAAGTTATTCATGTTCAAGCAAGTTTCAACAATACCATTGTAACTATTACAGATGTACGTGGTCAGGTGGTTTCTTGGGCGTCCGTGGGTACTTTTGGATTCAAACGCACAAGAAGAGGAACACCCTATGCTGCTCAAGCAGCAGCAGTAAATGCTATTCATACAATAATTGATCAGGGTATGCAATGAGCAGAAGTTGTGATAAAAGGTCCTAGTCTCGAAAGAGATGCGGCATTACTAACCATTCGTAGAAGTGGTATACTATTAAGTTTCATATGTGATGTAACACTTATGCCACATAATGGATGTTGACCTCCTAAAAAAAGATGTTTGTAGAAATAAGAATTAATCAACTATCAAGAGAAATAAATGATTCAATGACCTGATAAAATTAGAATATTAGTATGGTTCAAGGGGAAGTAGCAGAATCCACTCGAACACCACAATGGAAGTGTCTTGAATCAAGAGTAGATAGTAAACATCTTTATTATGGTCATTTCATTCTTTCCCCACTTAGGAAAGGTTAGGCCGATACAATCGGTATTGCCATGCGAAGGACTTTACTTCGAGAAATAGAAGGAACATGTATCACACATGCAAAATCTGAGGATGTATCACATGAATATTCTACAATAGTAGGTATTGAAGAATCAGTACATGAAATTTTACTCAATTTGAAAGAAATTATATTGAGAAGTAATCTCTATGGAATTGGAGATGCATCCATTTGTGTTAGGGGTCCTAGGTACGTAACTGCTCAAGATATCATCTCACCACCTTCCGTGGAAATAGTTGACATGACACAATATATAGCTAACCTAATAGAACCGATTGATTTGTGCATTGGATTACAAATCAAGAGAGATCGTGGATATCGTATGAAATCTATAAATAACTCTCAAGATGGAAGTTATCCTATAGATGTTGTATTCATGCCTGTTCGAAACACAAATCATAGTATTCATTCTTATGGTAATGGGAATGAAAAATAGGAGATACTATTTCTAGAAATATGGACAAATGGAAGTTTAACTACTAAAGAAGCACTTTACGAAGCTTCTCATAATTTGATTGATTTATTTCTTCCTTTTCTACATATAGAGGAAGAAGACACTCATTTCAAGGAAAATAAAAACAAGTTTACTTTATCCCCTTTTACCTTTCAAGATAGATTAAATAATATAAAAAAAAAGAAAAAGGGAATTCCATTAAAATCTATTTTTATTGACCAATCAAAATTGCCTTCCAAGACCTATAATTGTCTCAAAAGGTCCAATATACATGCATTATTAGACCTTTTGAGTAAGAGTCAAGAAGATCTTATAAAAATTGAAATTTTTCGCATAGAAGATGTAAAATATATATTGGACACTCTACAGAAGCAATTCACAGTTGCTTTACCTAAGAACTAAGAAAAGGAAAAGTTTGAATTTGAAATATATTGGAATTATTTCATCTTCTTTTTAGAAAAAAAAGAAAATGAATTTGTCATCTTCGACACAATCCATATTTTTACAGAATGGATCGTAATAAACAAAATTGAGGTATCTAAGGAATAGTCACTTTGAAGTGACTATTCCTTAGATACCTAGGCTTGCGGTATTTTGCAATTGAATCAATTTGAAAAAGACTTAAAGTTAAAGATTTATCAATAGGTAATGTTGCTCCAATACCTAACCAAAGAGATACTATGGTACCGACCAAAAAGAATGTTGTAGCTATGAGACAACGAAATGGATCTTGGAATTTATTAACATTTTCTTAAAATGGTACTGTCAATAATCCCATTGGTACTAAAACCATTAAAAGAGCACCCAGTAACTTATTGGGTACTGTGCAAAGTATTTGAAATACTAGAAAGAAGTACCATTCAGGTAATATTTCCAAAGGAGTTGCAAATGGATCTGCCAGTTCACCAATCATTGATGGTTCGAGAACCGCTAAGCTTGCATTACATGCAATACTACCTAGAATTACTACTAGAAAAATATATAAAAGATCATTGGGCCATGCGGGTTTTCCATAATAACTATGCCCCATTCGTTTAGCCAATTTAGCTCTCAATACAGGATTGTTCAAGTCTGATTTTTTGTTACTGGGATAGATGAATTCTTATAGATCTATCCCCTGAAAGAATCGGACATGATAATCTTTCATCATTGGGCTTGAGCAAAAAGGAATGTCAAGAGTAGATTCATATGAAATATGTATTTCATACATATCCACACATAATAGAATTATAATGACTCTATATAAGAATAAGAGTCTGTAAGAATAAGATTTATTAAATGCAAGTTGCAAAACTATTCATTGCAAATAATTTAGTTCTTAGAGGTAAATGCTCAATATCCAAGTAGGCTTACTAAATGCTCAAAGAGATTGTAAAGTAATCTACAAGAATGAATGATTGAAAAAAAATTCCCTGGAGAATGAACTCCGGGAAGATAGAAGAAAAATAAATTCAAATACTTCTACTTATAAAATGAACAAAATGTTTCAATAAAAAAAAGATTTCCCCTTCCCTCTTTTTTCTTATAACACAATAATCAAATTGGAATCCTAGGTTTTTCCGAACAAAACATCAATTTGAGCTTGAGGGTTTTGAGTCAATTGAGGGATATGTCTATTTATTTCTGGTTCTAGGATCAGTAGCTCTAGGGATTGACTCAGCTCTCTCAAATTGTTGCTCATTATTAAGAAAAGCTAACAAAGATAAAATACGAGCTTGTTTTATTGCAATAGTAATTAATTATTGTTGTTTCAAAGTTAATCTACTGATCCATCTAGATGATATTTTTCCTTGTTCACTAATAAATTGACTAATTAACTCATATTTCTATAATCAATTCGATCCCCTGATTCAATTGGGGGCAAACGCCTACGAAAAGATCGCTTGGATTTACGAAAAGGTTGCTTGGATTTATCCATGGATTATTCCTTATCTCATTTTATTCATTTTATTTTAGATCCGACAGAATAGTATTGAGATGTATATATACTATATAATAATTATGTTGTATATACGTTAAGTTTTTCCTCTACCTATTCCATGGAAAGATCCTACACATGTTCCTTCCGATCTATTTCTTTATTTCACCATGAATTGTATGCGTGCAACAATAGCGACAAAATTTTCTTAACTCTAATCGATTGGGTGTATTGTGTCAACTCTTTTGAGTAATATATTTAGGAATACTCGGCAATTCCTTATTAATACTATTTCGGCCACAAATGGTACATTCCAAAATAACTCTAATTCGGATATCTTTATCCTTGGTCATGAACCTCCATTTTTTGATTTTGGATCGACTTAAATTCCTCTATTTTTGATCCAAACCGAAGAAGAAGAAAACAACAAAAAAATCAATAGAAGTTACTAACTAAAAATGCAATTTCGAAAGAAAAGATTCGATTTAAACAAAATTTATTTGGTTGTAATTAATATTAATCGAGTAAAAATTAAGTGATGCAATTTCTTTCGAATTAGCATCCTACTATCCTAATCTCAGTATTTCATTTAAGTATCTTTTATCAATAACTAGAATGAAAAAAGGGAAATAACAAAGCATCCGGGAATAAACAACTAATTTCTATCAAGAGACTTGCTAAAGACCCAAACCATAGAGCAGTTAGCACATGAATCGTGGAGAGATATGTTTTTATATCTCACATTGAAAATCCTCCTTTATTTTATTGTAATACATATATAATCAGATGCTGTAGTTCAAGATCATTTGTATTCATTTTTTTTAATACGTTAGTTTCTCATATGTATATAATTCTTTTATTTTATTATATGAATATATTAAGATGAAAGAAAACAAGTGGAAAGCAAAACAAGGGTTTTCTACAATGATACTATACAACAATAAAGGGATGTAGCGCAGCTTGGTAGTGCGTTTGTTTTGGGTACAAACTGTCACAGGTTCAAATCTTGTCATCCCTACCTAAGAAAGCGCTCTTAGTTCAATTTGGTAGAACGCGGGTCTCCAAAACCTGATGTCGTAGGTTCAAATCCTACAGGGCATGATTCTATTTTTCATATGCCAAATTACAAATTACAATAAAATAACTTAATAAAATGAAAGTGAATTACAATTTCAATTTGACCTCCTCTTTGCATTGTGGGAGGTCAATCAAAAAATTAATATTACTCAATTAAAGGTCCAATTGATCACCACGTCTGTATTGTAAATATGCTGTTACGAATAATCCTGCCAAAGTAATAGGAATTAGACCTAAGACGATTCCAAATAGAAAAATTTCAATCATTTCGATTTTTTTTTTTTTTTTTGTTTGTTTTGAGGAAATAAAAGTAAGATCTATCTCTAAATATTAATCTGAATTATCCATGAATCTCAATGACTAAGAACTGGCAATTGATGTGGAAGGGAATCATACAATACCCACACAATTTCAAAGAAATATTTAATGAATTGGTCACTCAATTTCAAATAAGTCGCATCTTGTTCAAACTAATCAATAGAACCGAGGTTATAGTTGAAGCAGCCAACAGAAAACCGAAATAACTAGTTATAATAAGCATGAAAAAACGAAATTAGTTAGATTTTTTTTGCTACATAGGTTGATAAAAGACTTACCTAAGTTTCTCTTTTTCCCGAATATGACAGTAAGAAAAAACACTATTGACATAATTAGTTCTAATTGAAAGTTCTTGATTCATCAGTCATTATGAATGGACTGATGACTCTAAAAAAGATACAGCCATTCATATGGGTATAATAAAATCAAGTCATCGATAGTAACACCGACCGATCTTGGGATTCTGAATCAAGAGAAGAGGTTCATTCTTCAATTCTTGGGTTAAGTATAGTAACAAGAACTATGTGTGTTGTGTAACTTGATTCCAAAATCAAATAAAGGAAAGGGAATTAGGTTAGGTTTGCAAATAATTTCAATTTGATCATTTCTATTCTTTTTCCAATAGGAGTAAGTCTATTTTGTTTGGAGTGAATGGCCTGATATTACCTTTACTTTTTTCTAAAACTCAACTTACTTATTTGAATTCTGAATTCATTAATTCATTGGATTCAATACAGTAAAGCTTAGTTATTAGTTAATTGCCATAATATTATATTCTAATTTTGAATAAGAAGAGAAAGGTTTCTTGCAATCTATCCTAAAACCTTTTGTTTTGTTCTTTTTTCATCAAATAATACACTAGTACTGTATTATTGTATATTATTGTATGACCAACCAATTACTTGAATTGAAATAAAAGAATTCAAAAAAAAAACTTTTAACCCTGTACCATAATAAAATAAAAAAAGGTTTTCTATTTCACATATAATATAATTGAATTGTGCGAATATGATAATATCTTTCGTCTTTCATGAATTATAAAATTCATTGACTCACACTTTACCAAGATCTTTATTTTCTATTACGAAGTCAATAATGGAAACCTTATATTATAAGGAATTTTTTATTTTATTGGTCTATTGGATAACATACAACTATCCATATATAAGAAAAAAATAGAAGAAAGCAATTCTATAGCGTGTCAGACAAAGGATAGCTGTACTGATTTGGTATACTTGAAATACACCTTTGGCACAAAATTGACAATCTCACAAACAAAGATGAAATAAAATATTAGTATTTTTCTATTTACTAATCCCATCTTTCACAAAATCGATTCCTCTTTTTGACTGTACAAAGATTTGTGGAGCTCATCATGTATAGAAGCATGGGAGAATGTCCTTTTGCAGATATTATTACCAGTATTTGATACTGGTCATTCATAGTATTACTATACCTTCCCTATTCATTGTGGGTTGGTTATTCGTAAATATGGGTTTAGCTTATGATGTGTTTGGAAGTCCTCAACCAAACAAATATTTCACGGAGAGCCGACAGGGCATTTCATTAATAACTGGCTGTTTTGATTCTTTGGAACAACTCAATGAATTTAGTAGATCCTCTTAGGAGGCCCCCAATGACCATAGATCAAACCTATCCTATTTTTACAATGCGATGGTTGGCTATTCATGGACTAGCAGTACCTACTATTTCTTTTTGGGGTCAATATTAGCAATGCAGTTCATCCAATGATAAACCTAATTTGAATTATAGAACTATGACACAATCAAACCCGAATGAGCAAAATGTTGAGTTGAATCATGCCAGTCTATACTGGGGTTTATTACTCATTTTTGTACTTGCTATTTTATTTTCCAATTATTTCTTAAATTGAGAGAAAGAGAATAGTAGGAATTCTCTTATCCTATTCGGAAGGATACCATCCTCATAACTATCCATGACTATTTTTGTCTCTAGCATGACCGCTTGATAAAATGTAGAAGGATTCCTCTTTGGCTGATAGGTACTGTAACTGGCATTCTTGTGATCAGTTCAATAGGTATTTTCTTTTATGGTTCATATTCTGGGTTGGGTTCATCTCTGTAGTGATCGGATGAATAGGATTTTAGACATGAAAAAGTAAGAACTCAGAGGGGTCTCAACCCACTGTGTTCTTACTTTTTCAGGCGTGATTTTGATCTATTCCATAATATACAGATTGGAAAATAATCCAATCAACATAATCAAATTGTAGAAATGACAAAAACTTTGATTTCTTAATCCCAAATTTTTTTTATTTAGAACTATTTATTCTATTAATATTTAATACTTAAGTTAATTGAATAATTATGGAAAATACTTTTTCTTGTGAAGATTAAGAAGACTAGCAATCCCTCCTAGAAGTATTTGTTTCATGTATCCCGTCCTTGCCCTGTATTTTCTTTCTTTTTATTTGTTTGCATTTTATTGTCCATTACTAGGACTGGAATACAAGTAATTAATTCCAGACGTCGCGAAAAACAGTATAAACTGTTTTTAACAATTTAATGTTAAGGAATCTCTGGATCTAGAAATTCATTTCGTACACTTGAACCTTTTCAAATTGTTTCTTTTTAAGAACCAAAAAAATTTGTGCCAAAATAACAGATGCTAAGAATAACAAAAGACCTTGAGCGCGTAATGGATCTTGAAGCACTATTTCTGCATCTCCCTGACCAAAGCCCCCTACATTGGGATTACTTGTTAATGGTTGATCAAGCTTGATGAATTCCCCCTCTGAAACAAGAAGTTCCGGTCCTGGAGGTATAATATCAACCACTTGATGTCCGTCCGATGCATCAACTATGGTTATTTCATATCCCCCTTTTTCTTTACGTACTATTCTACTTACTATACCCGATGATGTAGCATTATAGACCGTATTGTTACTTTTACTTCCATCTGGATAAATCTGCCCCCTCCATCTGTTCCCACCTACATATATGGGATATTTTAAGAAGTGAACGTCTTTTTTCGTAGCTGGGTCGGGAGAAAGAATAGGAAAGACGATTTCACTATATTTCTGACCAGGAACCGGACCTATTACAAGACTATTTTTTTTATTGGGACGATAATTCTGAAAAGACAGATTTCCCATCTTTTCTTTCACCTCAGGAGAAATACGATCGGGAGGGGCTAATTCGAATCCCTCGGGTAAAATAAGAACAGCCCCCACATTCAAAGCCCCTTTTTTACCATTAGCAAGAACTTGTTTCAGTTGCATATCATAAGGGATTCGAACAACTGCGTCAAATACAGTATCAGGAAGCACAGCTTGCGGAACTTCAATATCCACGGGCTTATTAGCTAAATGGCAATTGGCACATACAATTCGTCCAGTTGCTTCTCGTGGATTTTCATAACCTTGTTGTGCAAAAATGGGATATGCATTTGAAAGAGATGCTCGATTTATTACATATATCATGATCCATACAAAAATGGATTGAGTCATAATTTCTTTCACCCAAGAAAAAGTATTTCTATTTTACATGGTCCAATCATTCTACAATAAATAAATCAGATAGGTAGCTAGTCTAGTATAGTTCCCTACCCCGAAGTCTGCTATTGTATTGGAATAATTGTATTGGAATAGAGTATAGTATGGGACAAATACCTTGAATAGGTAGAAATAAAAAGAATAAGTAAAATTTGAATTTGAATAAGTAAAATGGAAAATGCTTTCTTTATACACAAAAAATATTCTCATTTAATTGATATTACGAAACCAAATGAGTTCTTCATCTTCATTCATTAATTTGTTCGTCATTCATGCATTGAATGATAAATAACTACAAGTGAAGGAGATACATGATTTAAATAATGGAAGATCTAATATTTCACAATTGTATCTAGAATAACTAGAAAAGTGGAAACAAGACCAGATATAATTTGATCATTATGAGCCAATCCAAAATCGTTGTAGACTGAACCAATCATTAGTTCCCAACCATGGGTCGACTGAAATCCGATCCATAAATCAGTGATTAAAAGAATTGAAAAGGTCTTTATTGTGTCACTTAAGTTGATGAGATTTGGTTCCATCGGATCTAGAGAATTTTATTTCTTTGGACATAAAGAGACAAAGAAGTCATTGCAATTGCCGAAAATACTAGGCCTACTAAGGACACAAAAAAAGAGGGTAAGTTAAGATCTATCATAGAATGAGTACCTCAATTACTATTTGTACCTTTTATAAATATAAAGAGGTCTTATGATAACTATATCTATTATAATTAATATTAACTAGTTAACAAGTGCAAGGGGTTAATAGAAAACTAAATTAAGTTATTATTTTTTTTTTGTATTTTGATTCAAAGGAAGGAAACCGTTACGTTGAAATAACTCACTCAGAACACCTTTTAAAGGATTACGTGGTACGATTAGGTCAAATAAGCCCTTATGGAATAAATATTCAGCTGCTTGTAAACCATCGGGTATTGTCTTATTCAATGTTTGTTCAATTACTCTTTTACTCGCAAATGCAATGTGGGCATTAGGTTCAACAATAATGACATTTCCCAACATACAAAAACTTGTTGTCACTCCACCAGTTGCATCAAGCTCAAACTTCCTTCTTGCATGCGTTTTCCTCCAGAAGCACACATAATAATGACAAGTAGAGATTTATCAGTAGCATACTCGATCAAACGGGTGATTTTCTCGCCCACTATGGATCCCATACTACCTCCAATGAACCAAAATCCATAACCCCAATTGTCATAGGAATACCATTTAGCTGACCTATGCCTATTTGAACAGCTTCAGTTAAACCTATCTTTCTCTGATAAGAATCGATATGATCTATATAGTGTTCCTCCTCTGAATGAAATTCGATAAGGTCCATAGAAACCATAGCTTCATCCATAGGATCCCAAGTTCCCGGATCAATTGAAAGTTCGATTATATATAAGCTACTCATTTTCAAATGATATCCACAGTGTTCACAAATATGCATTTTTGACTTAATTTTTTAATAATTTAATCCATAACAATTTTCACATTGAACCCATAAATCTTTGTATTTTTTGTTTATATCAAAATCGTTAGATCTTTCTTTTATATTTAAATCACTGCATTTACTACTAGTACTTATACTAGAACTCCAACTTTCACTACTACTTACACTAATACTTACATTTACAGTCCAAATAATACTATAAATGTAACCAACATAGTAGTTATTCTTACTTTTAGACCCACTATTCAAATAACTATAAAAAAAAACTTTCTAGTTCACTCAGAAAAGAACTATTATTCTTATTGTCAATCTCAAAAAATCTGATTTTCAATATCAAAATATAAAGAATAACTATCGCCATTACTATCCCTAACTAATGAAGTGTTATCAGAGATCAAACCAAAAATATTCCTGATCTCCAATAAATAATTAACATTCCTGAAACTATAATTATAATTGCCACTACCACTCCAACTAAGAAGAATGTTTTTCTCCGTATCATTTAGAATGGGGTCTTCACTTCCAGGGGGATGCCCAATACCATCAAGACTATCCGTTGATTTACTTAGCCCATACCTATCTTCTAACCTCTCATTAGACAATATCAAATTGAACCGCCATTTCTCCATAGAGCCTTCCTGCCCCCCATTTTATGAAAATACAATAAAGGAATAGTCATTCAATGAATAATCATTTTACATTTTACTATTTGATTGATTGATTTTCTAGCAAAATGAAGTATATGGATTCCATCATTAGGATTGTTAACTATTAACCAACAACGACTGAGTTTTGAAAGAAATTATTCTTTCTTTTGGTAAATTCGGAGTATCACTTCTTTCTAATATATATATATTGATAGAATCTTTTCCTGAATTAGAAATATAAAAAGAAGTTTCTCCCATGTCATGTACAAACAAATCTTTCATCGAAAGATAGAATTATTTCTTCCTACAAAGTGAAGAATTTATTCTCGTATGATTTCGTATCATATAATCAAATAATAAGTTTCTATTCTAACATAGAACAAAAAAGATAATATTATATTAGAGGATAGGTCGAGGAAGCCCTTACCTCTTGGCTTGGCTTGATTTACGGTTTGAAATAAAATTGTGGAATCTAAAAATCCACCAATCCAAGGATTTGTAGAATTAATTATGAGAATTCATTATGGATCTAACGATAGAAGTATTGAGTTGTTTAGTCTTTTGTATTTGCATCTTCTATATAGTATAGTAAGGTTTGTACATATCAAAGATATATGCAAATACATAATATATAGGATTTATAGGATATTCCATTTTATTCGGCTCAATCCTTTTTACTAAAAGATTGGGCTGAGGTTAATTAAAATTAGGAGAACAAACAAGAATTACCAAATTATTTTTCTCTTTATCGTCATCTGACATATCTACTAGTCTGGTGTATCTACTGGTGCAAATTCAAATTTGATCTCCTTCCATACTTCACAAGCAGCGGCTAGCTCAAGACTCCATTTGCTAGCTTCATGGATAATTTCATTACCTTCACGAGCAAGGTCATGTCCCTCGTTACGAGCTTGTACACACGCTTACAAAACCACCCGATTAGCTACTGCACCAGGTGCATTCGCCAAGGGTGCCCTAAAATTCCTCCACTGAGCTGTAGTATGGAATCATTCCCAAAGATTTTGGTTAGGACAGGCATATGCCAAACATGAATACCCCTTGAAGCCACGTTCAGAACACCCATCATAGAGACCCAATCTTGAGTGAAAAGAATACCGTGACTTCGGTCTTTTTCAATAAAATCATCACATAATAAATCAACAAAACCCAAAGTCATCTCACATTCCCCTTCCAATTTACCTACTACTGTACCAGTGTGAATATGACATCCACTAGACATATGTAATGCTTTAGCTAGTACACAAAAATGCATACCATGATTTTTCTATCTATCAAAAACTGCATGCATTGCGTGATGGATGCGAAGCAGTAGGTCGTTATCGTGACAATAATGAGTCAAGCTAGTATTTGTAGTGAATCCCCCTATTAAGTAATCATGAATTATTATAGGAACTCCCAATTCTCTTGCACATACAGCACTTTTGATCATTTCTTCCCATGTACCCACAGTAGCATTCAAGTAATGTCCCTTGATTTTGCCTGTTTTGGCCTGTGCATTATAAATTGTTTTGGCACAAAATAAGAAATGGTCTCTCCAATGCATAAATGGTTGGGAATTCACATTTTCATAATCCTTGGTAAAATCAAGTCCACCGCATAAACATTCATAAATGGCTCTGCCATAGTTCTTTGTAGATAACCCCAATTTTGGTTTAATAGTGCATCCCAATAAGGGACGGCCATACTTGTTCAACTTATCTCTTTCAACTTGGATACCATGAGGCTGGCCTTGGAAAGTTTTAGAATAAGAAGGTGGAATTCGTAAATCCTCCATATGTAGGGCTTGTAAGGTTTTGAAACCAAATACATTACTTATAATGGAAGTAAACATGTTAGTAACAGAACCTTCTTCAAAAAGGTCTAAAGGATAATCTACATAAGAAATACATTGGTTTTCCTCCCCAACAATGCTCTCGATGTGGTAGCATCATCCTTTGTAACGATCAAGACTGGTAAGTCCATTAGTCCACACAGTTGTCCATGTACCAGTGGAAGATTCGGCAGCTACCTAGCTCCTGCTTCTTCAAGCGGAACCTCAGGTTGAGGACTTACTCAAAATGCTGCCAAGATGTCAGTATCTTTGGTGTCATTGTCAGGAGTATAATAAGTCAATTTATAATCTTTAACACCAGTTTTGAATCCAACACTTGCTTTAGTCTCTGTTTGTGGTGACATAAGTCCCTCCTTACAACTCATGAATTAAGAATTTGCACAATGACAAGGTCTACTCGATATGGATTAGACGTCAATGAAACCCTTAAGAAAAATCTTTCAAAAAATTCAACTAATATTATCAACTAATTAGAAAATGGTTGGTTATTAGACTATGTAATGTATTTGATTCACCAAATACATCATTATTGTATACTCTTTGCTATATATGGTGCAAGCCAATCCTTGTTTTGCAAGTTTATAATTGAGTTGATCCTCTTCTTATTTGTCATTAAATATATAAATATTAATTAATAAAACACTCTTGATAGTGATATATGTTGTATATGTAAATCCTAGGATGTGAAAATAGCCGTAATTCATCCATGAAAAGGTATAAAACAAGGAAAAGGTATAAAACAAGAATAGACAAAAATGTATATGCAAAAAACAATGAACAATGAGATCAAACTAATAAATCCTAAATGGAGTTTCGGTTGGAATTCCATAGATAATATAATCTAATAGAGACAGTATTTTCTATAATGATAGAAAAATGAAACACACTTAACTTACTCATGATTTCTATTCATCTACTTTATATTAAAAATACTAAAAAAAGGATTGGTTGAACTTGAAAATTGAATAATTCAATGAGTAAACAATGGAATTGAATTCCTTTAGGCGATACCAACTAAATCCAGCGCTAACTTCAATTTATTTCTTATTCAATTAGCCGATTGACTTCCTATCAGACATTTTTTTATTGGATACTATTCCAAAGGAATTTTGACATATTTCACTTTATTATGATCATGAAAATCAATCTTACTACTTCTAGTCCTGTGGTTTCTGCACTTGAAGAAAAAAAACTTAAGACGTATCGCCCAAATTATTGGCCCAATACTGGATGTTGCTTTTCCCTTAGGAAAGATGCCTAATATTTATAATGCTTTGGTAGTTAAAAGTTGAGATACTGTCAGTCAACAAATTAATGTGACTTGTGAAGTATAGCAATTATTAGGAAATAATCAAGTTAGAGCTGTAGCTATGAGTGCTACAGATGGTCTGATGAGAGAAATGGAAGTGATTAACATAAGAACTCCTCTAAGTGTTCCAGTTGGCAGAGCTACTCTCGGATGAATTTTCAATGTTCTTGGGGAACCCCTTTGATAATTTAGGTCCTGTGGATACTCGCACAACATCTCCTATTCATAGATATGTGCCCGCTTTTATACAATTAGATACAAAATTATCAATTTTTGAAACAGGGAGTAAAGTGGTGGATCTTTTAGCTTCTTATCATCATGGGGGAAAAATCAGGCTATTTGGGGGAGCTGGTGTGGGTAAAACAGTACTCATCATGGAATTGATCAACAACATTGCCAAAGCTCATGGAGGTGTATCTATATTTGGCGAAGCAGGTGAACGTACTCATGAAGGAAATGATCTCTACATGGAAATGAAAGAATCTAGAGTGATTAATGAAAAAATATTGTAGAATCCAAACTAGCTCTAGTCTATGGTCAAATGAATGAACCACCGGGAGCTTGTATGAGAGTTGGTTTGACTGCCCTAACCATGGTGGAATATTTTCGTGATGTTAATGAACAAGACGTGCTTCTATTCATCAACAATATCTTTCATTTCATCCAAGCAGGGTCAGAAGTATTTGCCTTATTGGGTAGAATGCCTTATAGAGTGGGTTATCAACCCACCCTTAGTACAGAAATGGGTTCTTTGCAAGAAAGAATTACTTCTACTAAAGAGAGATCTATAACTTCAATCCAAGCAGTTTATGTACCTACGAACGATTTGACCGACCTTACTCCTGCCACGACATTTGCACATTTAGACGCTACTACCGTACTATCAAGAGGATTAGCTACCAAGGGTATTTATCTAGCAGTAGATCCTTTAGATTCAACATCAACTATGTTACAGCTTCGAATTATTGGCAAGGAACATTATGAAACTGCATAAAAAGTTAAGCAAACTTCACAACATTACAAAGAACTTCAGGACATTATAGCTATCCTAGGGTTGGATGAATTATCCAAAGAGGATCGGTTAACTGTAGCAAGAGCGTGAAAAATTGAGTGTTTCTTATCACAACCCATCTTCGTGGCAAAAGTATTTACTGGTTCAGTGGGTAAATATGTTGGTCTCGCAAAAACAATTAGGGGGTTTCAGCTCATCCTTTCTGGAGAATTAGACAGTCTTTCTGAACAGGCCTTTTATTTGGTGGGTAACATCGATGAACCTACCATGAAAGCTATAAACTTAGAAGTGGAGAGCAAGAAATGACCTTAAATCTTTGTGTATTGACTCCTAATTGAATTATTTTGGATTCAGAAGTAAAAGAAATAATTTTATCTACTAATAGTGGGCAACTTGGCATATTACCAAACCACTCTTCTATTGCCATGGCCATGGATATAGGTCTTTTGAGAATACGCCTCAATGACCAATGGTTAACGGTGGATCTAATGGGCGGTTTCACTAGAATAGGTAATAATGAGATCACCATTTTAGGAAATAATGCAGAGATGAGTACTGACATTGATCTGCAAGAAGCTCAACAAGCTCTTGAAATAGTTGAAGCTAACTTGAGTAGAGCTGAGGGTAAAAGATAAGCAATTGAGGCGAATCTAGCTCTCAGATGAGTTAGGACACGAGTAGAGGCTATCAATGTTATTTCCTCCTAGTCAACAAAATACATCAAAATCTTCAAAAGAATTATTACATTTTAAATCCACCAATTGAACACAATCAAGTCTAATCTAATACAATGAAACCAAAAAAAAAGAAGATGGGTAGAAAAACTTATTAGATACTACTATTGACTTTAGATACCATTTATTCCACTCCGGTATTTAATAAATTCTACCTACTATTGGATTTGAACCAATGGATCCCATCGTATGAAAGCAATACTCTAACCATTGAGTTAAGTAGGTCATTTATCACCACAAAAGACCCATCACTCGGGGGGTTCTAGATAGAATAGTATTTCTAAGAAATTCCAATTTGTTAAAATAGTAAACCAATCACAAAGCTATCATATGATGTGGGATCATGGCCTGTCCATCTTGACAAGAAATTATCCATATGTTAAGATATCTATGACAAGGGCAAGGGCTATAGCTCAGTTAGGTAGAGAACCGCATTTACATATGCACCAATCCTTTTCAAAAGAAGCCAATTATACAATGAACATAATTGATCTTATTGAGATGAAAAATCAATGTCTTACTCCATAGATTTGAGGAACAAGAGAACAATAGCCTAACATATACTTTATTTGGTTTGATTCAGTCCGATTTAGATTTAGTGCAAATTTAAGTGCCAAATAGAAAACCTACCATTGATTTGATAATTGATAGGGCAAATAGCCAATCCACATTCAATGCTAGGCATAATGAGTATAAGGACCTCAAAATCATCTCTTTTTGTCCTATGAACTTTAAGGTGTATGAAGTCTCATATTTGACTCTTGCAGAGGAGCAATAGAAACTCCATTTAACTTAGGTTGATCTAGGCCAGAGGTAGACCTAAGTCAAAGTAATCCTTCTTTGAGAGACTTTGGTATTGCTCCTTAATCAGAATTCAAATAATGAATGTGAATCAGAGCACGCGGAGCCATCTTATTATCTTTTTATCTTCCTGTGAAGAAAAAATATGGTGGACTAATTGATCTTTACATCAATTGATTAAAGAGCCCAATGCAACAAAATGCATGTTGGGTCTTTGAAATAGTTCGAATCATTTTGATAATATAATAATAAGTTTGATCTATTTTACAGAGAAGGTCTATGGTTTCAATCCGTATAGCCCTAATAGATTATATTTTTGTATAGATATTCTATTTGAGTTTACAATAGTTTTCATCTCCTTATTTTATTTAGGGACAGATTGATTGACCAGTCGATCTATAGAAATGAAAGTATTACGTAGTTATGTATGTATAGAGATAAGAAAAACATAATCCACTCTAATGGATCCTATTGGTATTTGTCAAATCTGGCATAACCTAAGATGTCCATACTTATTTATTTTTATTAATCATTGTGGATTAATTTCTTTTCCTGTCCACAATCAAATAGTTAGTGATACATTTGATTTTCTGGTATACTCAATCCTAGTCAATTTATGAAGTGAAAATCATGATATGATCGACCCTATCTAGAAACTCTAACCCAACCCAACCAAAATTAATCCTAAGTCACATGGATTGAGACCTATTCTTAGTCTTGTATTTGTAGAAGTCCCCTGACTAATTGCTTTTTGTCAGAACCTCCATTGAATTGATTATTTCAGAGATAATGAATCGGCCCTAAACGTATCAGCCTCTCTTCAACTATATTCTATGCTACGAGTTGGATTGGGGATTTAATTTGTCGAATCGTTCAATTCAATAATGTGTGATTCTATATATTTATTGATAATAGATATTCATTGTTTTTATAATCCTTATACCTTAATAATTCTTATATTATAATAATCCTTATATTATAATAATAAATAATATTATAGTTCTATTTATTAGTTTTTCTTAGTTTATTAGTGTTTACTATTTCATTAGAAATGCTAAGTGGTACTCCATTGGATGAATCTTTAAATAAGACATGCCTACTGTACAACAAACACACTCTAAGCTATGCAGTTTGATTCAATCAAAATCAATTCTTGTTTTGACTAAGAAATTCTATAGATGAATTGATGATCCCAATTCGAAATCAAATAATTCAACATATTCCAGATTAATTTGTCCAATTAATTCATTTTTCAAAAGATCTATCAGACTCTGGAATCAATGATTTGATCATTAAATATTCGATTCTTCCTTCAACTTCCAACTTTGGTTGGAATAGATTCCTAATTGACTTTGCATTTTTTTTCATATCATATATATTCAATTCATTTCATATATAATGTCATATACATATATATCATATATATATATAATGGAATCGGGTCATGATTAATCGTTTGATATGTCAGTATGTGTACGTACGTATTGGGTATATAGAGTTCCCCTTTTCATAATTTTGATGGAGGGATTCCAACTACTAACATAACGTAATCAATTCCATTCGTTAGAACAGCTTCCATTGAGTCTCTGCACCTATCCTTTTTTGATTTTTGATTCTAGTTTTTTTGATAAACCAAACCTTTTCAAATCTCAAATAAAGATTTGGCTCACAATTGCCTATTTTTAATTCTAGGGTTTCTCTGAATTTGGAAGTTAGTACTTAGTAGGTTTCCACACCGAGGCTCAATTCAATCAAGTCTGTAGCATCTACCAATTTCGCCATATCCCCCTTTCTACTTCTCTCATTTATCTTGAAACCATTGAATTCATTAGATAATGATTCTTATATTGTATTGCAAAAGTGTATATTGCTATTTTATTTTTCACCACCCTCTATTATTTCATCTTTATTGGATAAATTATATTTGTTTCAATTAGAACCAATTCTATTATTGATATATCTGCAATTCAATATTGATACATATATCCCAGATATATATGCTTCCCCCCTCTTTCATTTTTACGGCACAATTTGCAATACTGGAATGGTCGATATTCATTCTTCCTTATCTCCTACATTTCTAAATGAAACCAGAAGAATACCTCATTCTTGTATCTTTATTCTCCTTTTCTTATTCTTTTTTTATCTAAGAACCGATCGAGTAGTTAATATAATTAATATAGTTTGCTATAATTGCTCTAAAAAATAATTCCATTTTTTTCTAGTCAAAATTTCAAGTTTGATGATATCATGTCATGATATTTTATTTTAATAATATAAAATATATATTGAATTATTTTGAATATTTAATTTTTTAATAATTTATTTAATAATATAATACTAAATGAAAAAAAATTCATAATATAATACTAAATCAAATTATACTTATAAATTGTTATTAAATACTTATAAAATACTTATTAAATACTTATATTATAGTGATAGTTATTAGATAGTTAAAGTTAATTTACTAAATTAAAATTCTAAATGAATTTGGGTATTTTAGTATTCAATTATGAATTTATTAATAGCTAACTAAGAGCAGGTACTTTATAGAATTCCTATACATTTCTGTTATGTGAACCCGCTTAGCTCAAAGGTTAGAGCATCGCATTTGTAATTTGATGGTCATTGATTTGACTCCGATAGCCGGCTTTTTCTCTATCTATTTTTTTCCATGATTGACAATCCCCCTTCTCCATTTCCCCAAATGTTGGGTCGCCAATCTGATCTATTATGTGGTGATAACTTGTAACTAGAAATCCAAAAATACAAAATGGAGGAATTAGATTTGTATAGAACAAATCCAAAGACAGAGTCTAAATTTCTTAGTATATACATTATTTCCTATCTATATAAAAAATCTGTAGATTGATACAATTTATTCCATTCTACTTTATTTGATTTGTAGTATGTCAATAGTTGTTTGTAGTACTTCAATAAATCCATTTTAGCTTTATGTTGTTTCTCGTTTAGTTCAGTCTTACTTTTGATTTATTCTGTAATGTAATATGAAGAATGAATTGTCAATAAAATAAAAAAAGGAGTCTTTTTTTATGTCTCATTACCGAGGACCTCGTTTCAAAAAAATATGCCATCTGGGAGCTTTGGGAGATCTTTACCATTATGGGAAAAGATCACAATATCGTATTCCTCTAGAAGAAAAAAAAGAAATTGCATTTTCATTATGGTTTGTCAGAATGACAATTACTTAGATATGTACATATCTCTGGAAAAGCCAAAGGGTCAACATGTCAAGTTTTATTACAACTACTTGAGATGTGTTTGGATAACATCCTTTTTTGATTGGGTATGGCTTCAACTATTCCTGGAGCCAGGAAATTAGTTGATAATAGGCATATTTTAGTTAATAATCATATAGTGGATATACCAAGTTATTGTTGCAAGCCCAGGGATATTATTACCATGAAGAATAAACAAAGATCGAAAGCTCTGATTCAAAATTCTATGGAATCACCCCCCGCCCATGAAAAATTGCCAAAACATTTGACTATTGACTTATTCCAAAATAAAGGATTAGTAAATCAAATAATAGATAGTAAATCGAACGGTTCGAAAATAAATGAGTTGTTATTCATAGAATATTATTCTCATCAGACTTGAACTGAATGAAAAAAACAAGAAAAGGCTCAGACAATTTTGCACCCCCTCCCGCCCCCCTCCCTTGGGCTGAAGTAAAATTTTTATAAATAAATGTAAGAGTTCATTTTGATTGCTGGTGATATGTATAGGACCAACTGGGGTATTGGCCATGGCCTTAAAGTCATTTTAGAAGCCCATAAAGGTCCATTTATAGGCTAGAGTCATAAGGGCCTTTATGAAATCCTAACAACATCATGGCATGCTCAATTAGCTCTTAACCTAGCTATGTTAGGTTCTTTAACCATTTTTGTAGCTCACCATATGTATTCCTTGCCCCCCTATCCATACTTAGCTATTAAGTATGGTACACAACTTTCGCTGTTCACACATCATATGTGGATAGGTGGATTTCTCATAGTTGGTGCTGCTGCACATGCAGCTAGTTTTATGGTAAGAGATTATGATCCAATTACTCAATACAATGATCTATTAGATCCTGTCCTTAGGCATCGTGATGCAATCATATCACATCTTAACTGGGCATGTATATTTCTAGGGTTTCATAGTTTTGGCTTATATATTCAGAATGATACCATGAGTGCTTTAGGGCATCCCCAAGATATGTTTTCAGATACTGCTATACAACTCCAACACATCTTTGCTCAATGGGTACAAAACACCCATGCTTTAGCGCCAGGTGTAACAGCTCCTAGTGCAACAACAAATACCAACTTAACTTGGGGAGGTGATGAATTAGTAGCAGTAGGCAGCAAAGTAGCTTTGTTACCTATTCCATTAGGAATCATAGACTTTTTGGTCCATCACATTCATGCATTTATGTTCCATGTGATTGTATTGATACTACTGAAAGGCATTCTATTTGCTCACAGTTCCTGTTTGATACCTGATAAATCAAATCTTGATTTTCATTTCCCTTGTGATGGGCCTGGAAGAGGAGGAACATGTCAAGTATCTGCCTGGGATCATGTCTTTCTAGGTCTATTTTGGATGTACAATGCAATTTCGGCAGTAATTTTCCATTTCAGTTGGAAAATGTAGTTAGATGTTTGGGGTACTATTAAGTGATCAAAGTGATCAAGGAGTGGTGACCCATATCACAGGAGGAAACTTTGCACAAAGTTCCATTACTATTAATGGGTGGTTATGGGATTTCTTTTGGGCACAGGCATCTCAGGTAATTCAGTCTTATGGTTCTTCATTATCTGCATATGGTCTTTTTTTCTTAGGTGCTCATTTTGTCTGGGCTTTCAGTTTAATGTTTCTATTTAGTAGCCGTGGTTATTGGCAAGAACTCATCGAATCTATCATTTGGGCTCATAACAAATTAAAAGTTGCTGCTTTTACTCAACCTAGAGCCTTGAGCATTGTACAAGGACGCGTTGTAGGAGTAACCCATTACCTTCTGGGTGGAATTGCCACAACATGGGCATTCTTCTTAGCAAGAATTATTGCAGTAGGATAATGGTTAGGAGGATTTGAAAGGCATTATGGCATTAAGATTTCCAAGGTTTAGCTTAGGACCCCACTACTCATTGTATTTGGTTTAGTATTGCTACCGCACATGACTTTGAAAGTCATGATGATATTACTGAGCAATGTCTTTATCAGAACATTTTTGCTTCTCACTTGGGCAGTTAGCAATAATCTTTTTGTGGATGTCCAAAAATCTATTTCATGTAGCTTGGCAAGGAAATTTGGAGTTAGGGATACAGGACCCTTTACATGTAAGACCTATTGCTCATGCAATTTGAGATCATCATTTTGGTCAACGCGCCGTAGAGACCTTTACTCGAGGAGGTGCTATCGGCCCCGTGAATATTGCTTATTTCGGTCTTTATCAGTGGTGGTATATAATTGGATTATGCACCAATAAAGATCTTTATACTGGAGCTCTTTTTCTATTATGTCTTTCTGGTATATCTTTAATAATAGGTTGGTTACACCTACAACAAAAATGGAGACTGAGCATTTTGTGGTTAAAAAATGCCGAATCTCATCTCAATCATCATTTGTTAGGACTTTTCAGACTAAGTTCTTTGGCTTGAGCAGGACATTTAGTTCATGTTGCTATTCCCATATCCAAGGGGGAGTATGCTAGATGGAATAATTTCTTAAACATATTACCACATCCCCAAGGATTGGAACCACTTTTTACCGATCAGTGGAATCTTTATGCATAAAACCCTGATTCTAGCAGTCGTTTATTTGGTACCTCCAAGGGGGCGGGAACTACCATTCTAACCCTTCTTGGAGGATTCCATCCACAAACACAAAGTTTATGGCTGACCGATATTGCTCATCATTATTTAGCTATTGCATTTCTTTTTCTCATTGCTGGTCATATGTATAGAACTAACTTCGGGATTGGGCACAATATCAAAGATCTTTTAGAAGCACATATTCCCCCGGGGGGTCGATTAGGACATGGGCATAAGGGCCTTTATGACACAATAAACAATTCGATTCACTTTTAATTAGGTCTTGCTCTAGCCTCTTTAGGGGTTATTACTTCTTTAGTCACTCAACACATGTACTCTTTGCCTACTTATGCATTCATAGCACAAGACTTTACTACTCAAGTTGTGTTATATACTCATCATCAATACATTGCAAGATTCATCATGACGAGTGCCCAAGGGAGGTGGCGCCGGGGGGGGGCGCAAAATTGTCTGAACCTTTCCTTGTTTTTTTCGTTCAGTTCAAGTCTGACGAGAATAATATTCTATGAATAACAACTCATTTATTTTCAAACCGTTCAATTTACTATCTATTATTTGATTTACTAATCATTTAGATTGGAATAAGTCAATAGTCAAACGAATGGCCCAGCATTCAATGAGGGTCAAAACATATGGTTACCCGGCTGGTTGAATGCTATTAATGAGCATAGTAATTCACTCTTCTTAACAATAGGTCCTGGAGATTTCTTGGTCCATCATGCTATTGCTCTTGGTTTGCACACAACTACATTGATTTTAGTAAAGGTGCTTTAGATGCACGTGATTCTAAGCTAATGCCGGAAAAAAAGAATTTTGGTTATAGTTTTCCTTGCAACGGCCCAGGACGCGGTGGTACTTGTGATATTTCCGGTTGGGACGCATTTTATTTGGTAGTTTTCTGGATGTTAAATACCATTGGATGGGTGACATTTTATTAGCATTGGAAACACATCACATTATGGCAGGGTAACCTTTCACAATTTAATGAATACTCCACTTATTTGATGGGATGGTCAAGAGATTATCTGTGGTTGAACTCTTCACAACTTATCAATGGATATAATCCTTTCAATATGAATAGTTTATCCATGTGGGCATGGATATTTTTATTTGGACATCTTGTTTGGGCTATTGGATTTATGTTCTTAATTTCCTGGCATGGATATTGGCAAGACTTGATTGAAACTTTAGCATGGGCTCATGAATGCACACCTTTGGCTAATTTGATTTGGTGGAGAGATAAACCAGTGGCTCTTTCCATTGTCCAAGCAAGATTGGTTGGATTAGCCCACTTTTCTGTAGGTTATATATTTGATTATGCAGCTTTCTTGATTGCCTCTACATCTGAAAATTTTGGTTAATTTAGTTATTTATTTATTTTTATGTACTGTATGAGCAACAATCTCATTTTTTTCAATGGAGAGGGAGGGAGATCAACCTTCTTTTATTTTTTTTACATCTAGGATCCGAACTCTATCATTGATAATAATAGGAGCTGAACATTATCGCAAAAAAGGTTTTATCCATAGGGGGAAGAAACACTAGAAATTGGAACAAAAATATCATTTGATTCATGGATCTTCAAAAAAAGAAATAATCAAAGTTCTATCATTGAGTGAAAAATGGGAAATTCATAGAAATTTGCAATCCCCACCACGTAATAGTGCACCTATACATCTTCATTGATGTTGTTTTTTGATTGGAAGACCTAGACGTAACTATCGAGACTTTGGGTTATTTGGACACATACTTCGAGAAATGGTTCATGAATGTTTGTTACCAGGTGCAATAAGATCAAGTTGGTAAAAGTAAAAATAGTGTTTCATATTTGTATAGATCTCTATGATCATAGATCATAGAGGGGCCCTCTATACCATTCTATATAAATAGACTATTCTATTTGTATAGATATGGTAGAGAGGCATATCTAATCTTTCTTCGTCTATTAGTTCCTAGTTCTTTAGTGCAAAGTAGAGCAGTTCGGTAGCTCGCAAGGCTCATAACCTTGAAGTCACAGGTTGAAATCCTATCTCCACAACATTTTTTGTTTGGATGGGAGATAAAAAGGAGGAAGATAGAACTACGATACTATCATAGTCAACTATACCAATTTTTTTTCTTAAATTGAAGTTTTATTAAGAAATATATTACTTCACTATGGGAAGATAGCAGGGATCGAACCCATATCTTCTCCTTGGCAAAGAGATTTTACCATTCAGCCATATTCACATTTTCTTACTTTCTGATACATAGGCATATGTCCACGCATATATGATATATCATATATGTGTTTGGATCATATTTGTGTAGGGCCAGATACTCAGATACTTCAGATTGAATCTTAATGTCTTTCACAATACTTTTTAGAAAAGGAGTGGCATTTTTGGATCCAAAGAAATTCAAGAAATAAGAGAATTAAGGATAGCTACTAGAAAGACTAATCCAATCCATAATGATGTACCTGAAAATACAACATTTTTGTTACTTGACCAGCCATCAAAAGAAGCAAATACAATGGGTACACTAATTAGTAAGATTGATGAAGTCACAATTAATGCAAAAACTACTAATTGGAAAGCAATAGTCATTTTTGTAATCCTCCAAGTTACCAACAAATGAACTATAAACTATATCATTTCATTTGATCCCTTGCTTAGTAAAATCATGTAGGGATTCGACCGCAAATCAATTGATTCTTTAGAAATTATTACACTTTATTATTTTTTTATTCAAGCCTATGGTCAAGGGGAGTTATTGTTTACTCCACAAATAGACAGTGGATTATGTGTATATGTATACATCTATATATACAGTATATAGATAAATACATAGAAATATAGATTTGCATCTGAGATGTTTCTATAGTACAGATAGTTAGTGTATCACCTCATATGGTAATGTTCTATTCATAGTAATAAAATATAGATTACCCTTCGGAGAGATGGCTGAGTGGTTGATAGCTCCGGTCTTGAAAACCTATATAGTTTTGAACAAACAACTATCAGGGGTTTGAATCCCCCTCACTCCTTTTGTTTTTGTTTGTTGAATAAACTTATTTCTTTATTCATTTGGTCTAGCCCACTACCATAAAAGGGAATGGCTCAGCTATTTCACTTAGATGAGCCAGAGCAGAAAAAAGTAGAATAAATATATATATAAGTATAAGAAAATATTAGCTAAAAAATCTTAGCTAAGAAGGGTTATAGAACGAACAAGTTCCAAATCACGATTAAATCCTGCTGTAGCTACACGGGCCCTTCCCGCATGCCACAAAGGACCCACAAATAGGAAGAATCCTATAACAAAATGAGAGGTAGCCAACCAACTTCTAGGAGAGACATAATTGACTGCATTGATCTCGGTAGCAACACCACCAATAGAATTTAAAGATCCTAAAGGAGCATGGGTCATATATTCTGCTGAACATCATTCTTGCCAAGGTTGTATGTCATTTTCTAGCTGACCCAAGTCAAAACATTGGGACCTCTTAGAGGTTCCAACCAAGGAGCACGGAGATTCTAAAAACGCATAGTTTCCCCTCCAAAAATAACCTCTCCGGTCGGAGACCGCATTAGATATTTACCTAAACCAGTAGGTCCTTGGGCGGATCCCATGTTAGCCCCAAGATGTTGTTCTCTAACTAGAAAATTAAATGCCAGAGATTGAGAAGCTTCTGGTTTGGTGGATCCATAAAATTCACTAGGATAGGCAGTATTATTGAACTAGACGAAACAACAAGCGATGAAATCAAAGACAAATAAAGCACCTAAACTATAAGACAAGTAAGCTTCTCCAGACCATACAAATGCACGGTGAGCCCATGCAAAGGGTTTGGTTACGATATGCCAAATTTCACCAAGTATACAAATGGAACATAACCATACATGCTCTCTAATTATGTCTTCTAAATTGTCCACACTAACAATCCAGCCTTTTTCCCCAAAAGGGGATTTTAATAAATAACCAAATATAATGCTTGGACTAAGGGTCAAGTTGGTAATTTTTCTTACATCTCCTCCCCCTGGCGCCCAGGTATCATATACGCCACCAAAAGAAAGAGCCTTGAGTACTAGAAGAAAGGCACCTATACCTAACAAAATTAAGTGAATACCTAAAATTGTAGTCATTTTATTTCTATCTTTCCATACATAACAGAAGAATGAAAAGGATTCTTCAAGAGTTTCAAGTCCAAGAAGTGCATGATAAATACCGCCAAAGCCTAAGACTACAGAAGAAATTAAGTGAAGTATTCCAGATACAAAGTAGGGAAAGGTGTCTATAACTTCCCCCGTCCCAACACCCCACCACCCCCCCCCCCCCCCCCCCCCCACAAAAATATCCCCCGCGCCCCCCAACCCAAAGTGCAGAAGTAAAATCAACCCCTATTCATACATGGGTTTCTCTGGTATGAAATGAGCCATTTCAAATAGGTTCATTGCTCCAACCCAGAATACAATTAATCTGGCATGGGCTTTGTGAGCCCCAAGTAGTTTACAAAACAAATTTATAAGTCTAGCATTCCCGGCCCACAAAGCAAAATTGGTAGTTTCTTTCTCACGACCAGCTAAAGCTAAAGTTCCATTAAAGAGCATTACCACGGGGTAGATCCTCCTCAAGGAATATACGATTTTCATGAGGCTGATCTTGAGCTGCCATCCAAGCGCGAATACCTTCATTTAAGAGAATATTTTTGGCATAAAAAGTCTCAAATTTAGGATCTTCTGCTGCATGGATTTCTTGGAAAACAAAATCATAGGCATGTAGGTTCAGATCTAGACTGACTACCCCAAGAGCACTCATCCATAAATCAGTTACTCGTACAAATAACATAAAGAAATGTAACCAATGTTTATTGGAAAAAGCAACCCCTAAGATTTGGGACCAAAAGTGGTTAGCAATCAACATTGAATAAGTCTCTTCAACTTGAGTTGGGTTAAAAGCACGGAATGTATTTGCACCGTCGCCATCTTCGAACAATGTATTTTCTATGGTAGCGCCATGAATAGTGCTTGCAAAGCGGCACCTAATACTCCGACAACTCCCATCATATGAAATGGGTTCAATGTCCAATTATGAAACCCTTGGAAAAAGAGGATGAATCAAAATATAGCTGCTACACGAAAACTGGGGGCAAAGAACCAACTAGATTGACCCAGTGGATAAATCAGGAATATAGAAACAAAAACAACAATTGGAGTAGAGAGTGCAATTGCATTATAAGGTTGCAATTGAACAGATCGAGCAAGTTCAAATTGATGTAACATGAAACCTATTAGTCTGAAAACACCATGGAGAGCAACAAAAGTCCACTGGCCACCTAATTGACACCAACGAGTAAAATCTCCTTGTGCCTCAGGACCCCTAGTAGCAACAGGGAGTGCGCTAAATAATTCATAGGAGTAGAAACTACAACGGTTAAGAAATTACAACCTTCCAAATAGGAACTGGCCAATCCATGGGTATACCACAAGGTTACAAAAGTTGTACTTGTAAACTAACCTCCTAAAGTGAAATAAGCACAAGGAAAGAGCAATAGCCCAGACCAACCTACAAAAATTAAACGGTCCCTCCATAACCAATCATCCATAATATCAAATAAATCCTTTTCTTCTTTGGTAAATCTACCAAGGGCTATAGCCATAGTGATCCTCCTATTCAATTGCTTCAACCATTTCCGAACACCTCATATCATTTTTGAGGCATACAATAGTTTGATTGTCTATGGGCAATTCCTTGTTCAATGCCTTTTATGATAGGTCTTGAAGATACAAATTCTTCTTTTTCATTGGAACACATAGCAACATAGGTAAATCCATGAGTTTGATTCGATTATACCTTACTATTTCCATTCTTATCCCATTCTTAACTTAATAAAATTAGTTAATAAGAATACAAATTTGAACCTTGAATTGTCCTATGACTCATACCACCAAGTATATCTTTTAATTAAGGGGAAAAAAAATTCCTTATTTTTTCCTTGCCCGTAAGTTTAATATTAATATTAAATAATAGTAGACTGGAAATGAAAGCCCTTTTCTCTTCTTACAATTGTTCACTATTGCATTTTTACAATAAAAGAAATAGAATATATAATTCTAGAATCAAATAAAAATATTGCAAAAGAGATTTTCAAAATATTTATCTGTAGTGGAAAAGAATAATGATTTTTTCCTATGGAAGAGCATCCAATAACAAAAAGATAAAATCAGAAAAATATTAACAAATTTTTGAGTGGTCCAAGAAAAAGAAAATAAATAAAATCCACTTCTACAATTTAATGTATATCAAATTTAAATATCAGAATAGCTGATATAGTCATGATTCAATGGGTCAAGTTCACTTACTTTTTTTGATTCAAAATTCTACGACGAGTTTGATAGGAACAATTAGGAATACTTTGGTTTTGTGATTAATAATCAGGATTGGATATCTAGAATAATTTTTATGTCCCAAGATAATTTGAATAATGAGACATGAAGAGGCCTACTATGTTACTACAGGGTATACTCAGTACAATTATTAATTACTAATTGTTCAACTTTGTAACTATAGCTTTCAATAATAAGAATTGATTATAATAATATAGTAGTTACCCTTTTACTTTTTTTTTAGTGGTATCAACTTCTATTCTCTATGGAAAAATGAAGATTAGAGATTAAGATTGAGTTTAGTGGAAAAAGCCCTTTATCAGATTTGAACCAATGACTTACGCCTTACCATGGCGTTACTCTGCCACTAAGTTAAAAGGGCATATTCTTTTTTAATTCATGAATTAGCCATCTTCAATTATGAGTTTACTGCATGTATCTCTATATATGTACATATATAGATACTCATTCAAGAACAAAAAATGGGAGTTGCCTAGTAGTAATTGGTAATTGGGTATTAATATTTAATATTATTAATATTATTATTTAATAGAATTGTATTTAAATAAATAAATGATATTTAATTAAATAAATAAAATAAATGTAGTGAATTGTTTGAAGACTGATATCACTTGTAAACAATCAGAACAAGATTGACTTGATCGATACGTGTACCAATCTGACATCAACATAAAAAAATGCAAGATATTCTTATTGAATCATGTGATGATGGAATTCAATTCATACCCTGAACCAAATTTTTTGAATATAAAAAATAAAATTCTTACTCTTACTATAGTATCATCCTAAAAATAGGAAAGACTCTTCGGATTCGGATCTAGTCATTACATTAGATTATGTTGACAATTCCAAAAAACTATTCATACTATCATGGTAGTATGATGGTGGACAGGCCGATATGCCCCTATCATCTAGTGGTTATCATCCTAAAAATAGGAAAGACTCTTTGGATTCAGATCTAGTCATTACATTAGATTATGTTGACAATTCCAAAAAACTGTTCATACTATCATGGTAGTATGATGGTGATCAGGCCGATATGCCCCTATCATCTAGTGGTTTAGGACATCTCTCTTTCAAGGAGACAGCGGGGATTCGACTTACCCTAAGGGTATGGTACTACACAAGGAAGTTGATCATGGATTAGATTATCAATAAGCCTAGAATTAATTCTTCCTAGGTCGATGCCCGAGCAGTTAATGGGGATGGACTATAAATTCATTGGTGATATGTCTACGCTGGTTCAAATCTAGCTCGGCTCAAAAATTCATCATCCCACGAGTATGATATAACCTTCAGAAGTGTCCAATGCATAGACCAATACATAGAAATAAAGAGAAAGAGTCCATTTTTTTTTTGCTCTATCCATATGTTTTTCTCATCCATTTTGATCTTTCTAATGATCTAGATTGATGATCCTTAAGCATTAAGAATATGTATGCCATCATAGACCTCACCGGGATTGTAGTTCAATCAGTTAGAACACCGCCTTGTCAAGGCAGAAGCTGCGGGTTTGAGCCTCGTTAGTCCTGAACTAGGACCATTATCTCTCTATTTTATCTGAAAAGAAAAAAGAGACAGGCATCAAAATATAATTCCCTTCAATCTTTATTTCTTTTGTTTTTTATCATCAGACAAATATGAAAATTTCCATTTCTTCCCCCAGTACCGATTGATTAGGGAGAGACATGAGTAGGTACAAGTGGTAGTATTAATATTAAATTAAGTGTGGTAAGAGATACATGTTTGACTTTCTTTTTTGATTGTTCTTGATAAATAAATGAAATGTAATAGAATGCTGATAGTTTTAGTATAGTAGGAGTACATACACAAATTGTATTGACTTATTGTGCGATAGAGAATATACTTACCATAATTATCTCAGCAGAGTATTTTTTGGGTTAAATCACACTTTTTTAGCTTAGCTCTAACTTTCTTTGTGTTTTCTTAATTACTAATTGGAAACAATCTATTTCATTCTCATTCCAATTTCCCATTGAATGTTTTGTCCTATACTTTTTTCTATAACCTACCACCTACCGTCTTTTTTATACTTTTACATACAATTGCCATATAAAATATAAAATACCATATGACTGCTATTCTACGGGTTATACACATATCCCAAAGAATAAAAGCAAGATGGAAAAGGGTGAGTTAAAGTTAGCTATAAAGTTTAATATTCCAAAAATTTTACTCAAAAAATAAATAAAAGGATCTTCTTTGGTATTTTACTTTTTGAGTATCCTCCTTTTGGATTTTGGATTAAAGTTGGCATACATACATAAAAAAAAAATTCAACGAGATTTCCTTATTGGATCAGGAATCCCATTTTTTATTTTTTATGGATAAAATTTTCATGTGTTATGTTATACTATTCAATTCTTGACGATGAATCAATTTGATACATCAGATATTATTATTCACAATATTAATCTGATTCAGTATCATCATGATTCAATTCATCCCAGTGAATTTATAGAAATTATAATTTCTCATTTCTATGGGATTAGATCCTGTGTTATTGTGAAACAAAAAAATAATGAGATTATGGAAGTCAATATTCTCACATTTATTGCTACTGCACTATTTATTATAGTTCCTACTGCTTTTTTACTTATCATCTATGTAAAAATAGTTAGTCAAAATGATTAATTTGACTGAAAGTTGAATTATTAGTTCTTATCAATGATTGAAGAAATGAAAGAAAGGGATTCAAACTCCAAATCTTAAATTATTAGGGGTGGAATCAGAAGTATCTGAGATACTATGTGAGATAGTATGGTAGAAAGAACTAGAATATTATTCTAGTTCTTTCTACCATACTATCATCTATTCTATAGTTGTTTGTATAGTACTTTTAGTTAAAGTTGTATTGTATACAGATATAGGCTTTATATAGATCCCAATTTATATAGATTGTAGGATAATATATATCTCATATATTAGTTGTACGTCTATAAATTTGAATAGCCTTTTCTATTTTATTTTGTTTTCTTCAATAGATCAATTTGTACAGATTTTGATTAATCCAAACAAAATAATCAAAACCTATCTCAACTCTTCTAATTCCTAGGTTTCTTTTCATTCGAAAGAATCAATAATAGTATGACTATATCTATAAAAAAAAGGAAATGAAGGAAAAGGAATATTTTTTGGATTCCCATCTCAAGACAAGAAGTCATTGATTGAACTATTAACAAATAATCCACGGAGTTCTATGGTAACTAACTTCTTCAGGGTTTGAAAGGAGTAGATTGCAAGGAAACTCCTATTTTCTTATGTAGGACCTCTTTTGATAATCGAATCTCTAGCCGTTTCTAGTAGCAAGTATATGTCGTCATAATAGTAGAATAACTTTTTCTTAGAATAGTAAAAAAAAAGAAAGGAGGAAAACAAAAATAAGAAAAATCAATAGGGATTGCTTTTTTTTAATTTAATATCCATTATTCTATTAAGAACTAAGAACTGGTGCATCAAAATAGAATATTTAGGAAGAATTTTGTTGGAAAAAAATTTCCTATTATGTGTAGATTTGAGTCTCGAAATACAACTATGGTAATAATTCATTCTTTGATTGGATAATTATTATTCATTATTGTATTTTTTTTACTGTAATTTAGTATAATTTTCAAAGAGTTAAGGTTTTGGAAAATGATCAATAAAAGTAAAGAATCTATACAATTTGATTACCAAATGGAGTAATCAATTATACCCTAGAGCCCACTCCTTCCCCATACTACAACTGAAATGGAAAATGAAAAGACTACCATTAAAGCAACCCAAGCGAGACTTACTATATCCAGATCGAATTATACCTTCTATCTCGATAAAGGAATTATTTTATTGATTAATAATTATAGTAAAATTAATGGTGCATAGTCAAAACAAAAAAGGATAAGGATTCTAACTTAAGGCTATCTTTAATGAATAAAATAAAAGGTGACATAGCCACCCTGTTTGAATATCTGAGCACTCAAAACTTCTAATGAGTGTCAATATAAAGTATTTTCGGTCCTTTCCACAACTCCTAAATTGATTTCCCATTAGATTATAGCCTATCCAATCTAGTTCCAGATAGAGTCAATAAACACTACCTATACTAAGGTAGTGTAAGATAATTATGAAGTTTTGGATAGTCTTTTGTATAATGCTTTCTTGAATCCTAGAAGAAAAAAATAGGGAGTCATTTAGTTTATAGGATTTCTGACCTATTACTTTAATAGTTCTAAATGCCCAAATTGACTCTCACTATTTATTTATTTGATTTCATTTTATTTAGCAAAAAAATGGCGTGAAACAATCATTAATAAGCAAAAGTTGTTTCATCTCTATTGATATTAGTTTGGGACATATATAGAACCACCAAAAAGTTTGATAGTCTTTTATAGGTATAGAATTTACCTACATATCCTAAAAATCCAGTATCCCTAGTATCAACGGGCCTAGCCCTTTGCCCCTACTTTTGTGGGTCAAGAATTCATCAAACAATCAACAGGATATGAAATCTCAAGTCTTTTGTTGAGTTGATTAGGCGACATCCAGATTTGAACTGGGGATAAATAATTTGTAGTCCCCCGCCTTACCATTTGGCCATGCCACCAAATTTGATCAAAAATGGATAAAAGTATTATCCATATTCTATTACTAATAATTCTTTTGGGAATTATAAAATTATTGAGAACCTCCTTTTTTATATTTTATATTTGGATCTTGAATCCCATTATATCCCTAAATTAATCCATCCCTATATCTTTTTTATTGAATCCCATTTAGATTATTCTCTTCCATTGATTGTATCTTAAAACATACATCCTGCTTAAAAAAAATTTCCTCTCTCTTTTTTCTCAATATAAAAGAAAAGAGAAAAATGATTTTACGTTCACAAACTGCAAAATTCGAGACAAACTGTGTTCCATTAATGGCATAATTGCATAAGAAAATCAAAATGCCATAAGAAAAGCAAATCGATTTACGACTAATAAATATAAATTAAATTATTTTGAATAATAGATCATTTTTCATTTCCATTATAACAATATATATGTGTCTATGTAAACCCCGAATAGAAATTGTTACATAGATATTGATTGTATTGAGTGGGGTCTTCCTCTTATGCACATATCCCTATAGAAAAGTAGAAAGTAGAAAATTGTTGTGCTTTTTCATTAGATATATTGAATAAAAAATAGGAATTATGATATAGTCTGACCTGCTCCATATTTAGGTTGCCAAAATAAAACTGCAATAAAAGGATACAATATGAAGATTGCTAGATAACTATATTGGATCGTCATACACCTACTGAATACTATTCTATTCCTCAATTGCATTCTATTCATTTTACTATAAAAAAAAATCCGTGAATTCTTTTTGAACATTAACCAATTATTCTATCTTTATCACATTCATAATCGTAAAAAGTGGAAGTAGATTTAAATTTAATTTAAATTTTAAATCCATTTATTTTTTGCTGCCCAATTTGATCATAATATCACACATAATAGGTAGAGATCCATTTTGATATTCTATACATGACTCTATTAGTGTCTGTAAGGTAAGTGACAGGGTTTTTTCCAGGAATATTTTATCAACTCATTTCTATTTGTGGCAGTTGAAAATATTCTTCATTCCTTCATCTCCTCTCACTTGATACGTATGAATAAAAGACATGTATGGGGGTTTCCTAAAATTTTATGTGATTTAGTAAATAGAATATACATTCCATCATTGCTAGATCTATTCATATAGTTCAATGAAGAGTGGGGGATTTTTCGATAAATAGGAAATTTAAGATTAACATGCTTTGGGATCGAAATGGGGAAATGTGTACAATGCATGGATTTAATCAGATCAAATTTGAGGGATTTTGTAGGTTCATTAATCAGGGCTTGATGGAAGAACTTCATAAGTTTCCTAAAATTGAAGATAGAGATCAAGAAATCGAATTTCAATTGTTTATGGAAACATATCAATTGGTAGAACCCTTGATAAAAGAAAGAGATGTTGTGTATGAATCACTCACATATTCTTCTGAATTATATGTACCCACGGGATTAATTTGGAAAGCCAGTAGAGCTATGCAAGAACAAACCATTTTTATTGCAACCATTCCTATAATGAATTCGCTGGGAACCTCTATAGTAAATGGAATATACAGAATTGTGATCAATCAAATATTGCAAAGTCATGATGTTTACTATCGTTCAGAATTAGACCATAACAGAATTTTTGTTTATACTAGTACTATAATATCAGATTGGGGAGGAAGATTGGAATTTGAAATTGATAGAAAAGTGAGGATATGGGCCCATGTGAGTAGGAAACAAAAAATATCTATTCTAGTTCTATCATTGGCTATGGGTTCGAATCTAAGAGAAATTCGAGATAATATTTGTTACCCTGAAATTTTCTTGTCTTTCCTGAATGATAAGGAAAAAAAAAAGATTGGGTCAAAAGAAAGTGCTATTTTAGAGTTTTACCAACAATTTGCTTGTGTAGGTGGGGATCCGATATTTTTCGAGTCCTTATGTAAGGAATCACAAAAGAAATTTTTTCAACAAAGATGTGAATTAGGAAGGATTGATCGACGAAATATGAACCAAAAATTGAATCTTGATATACCTCAGAGCAATACATTTTTGTTACCACGAGATGCATTGGCTGTTGTGGATCATTTGATCGAAATGAAATTTGGAATGGGTATGCCTAACGATATGAATCACTTGAAAAATAAACATATTCATTATATAGCTGATCCGTTACAGGATCAATTTGGATTGGCTCTTGTTTGTTTAGAAAATGCAGTTTGAGGAACTAAATGTGGATCAATTAGGCATAAATTGACACTGACTCCCCAAAATTTGGTGACTTCAACTTCATTAACAACCACTTATGAATCATTTTTCAGCTTACACCCTTTATCTCAAGTTTTGGATCAGACTAATCCATTGACCCAAATTGTTCATTGGCGGAGGTTGAATTTTTTAGGCCCTGGGGGGTTGACAAGGCGAACTGCTAGTTTTCGAATACGAGATATTCATCCTAGTCACTATGGACGTATTTGTTCGAAGGAATCAATGTTGGACTTATTGGATCCTTAGCTATTCATGTGAGGATTGGCCATTGGGGATCTATAGAGAGTCCTTTTTATCAAATATTTGAGAGATCAAAAAATGCACAGATGATTTATTTATCATCAAGTAGAGATGAATATTATATGGTAGCAGTAAGAAATTCTTTGGCCTTTAACCAGGGTATTCAAGAAGAACAAGTTGTTCCAGCCTAATATCATCAAGAATTTCTGACCATCTCATGGGAAAAAATTCATCTTAGAAGCAATTTTCCCTTCCAATATTTCTCTATTGGAGCTTCTCTCATTCCTTTTATTGAGCATAATAATGCAAATTGAGCTTTAATGAGTTCTAATATGCAACATCAAGCAGTTCCACATTCTCGATCTGAGAAGTTCATTGTTGCAACTAGAATGGAAGGCCAAATAGCTCTAGATTCTGGGGTTTCAGCTATAGCTGAACGGGAGGGAAAGATTGGTTATACTGATACCCACATGATCATTTTCTCAAGTAATGGGGACACTATGAGCATTCCATTAGTTATGTGTCAATGTTCTAACAAAAATACTTGTATGCATCAAAAATCTCACATTCCACGGGGTAAATGCATTAAAAAGGGACAAATTTTAGCAGACGGTGTGGCTACAATTGGTGGGGAACTCTCTTTAGGAAAAAAAATGTATTAGTAGCTCATATGCCATGGGAAGGCTATAATTTTGAAGATGCAGTACTAATTAGTGAACATCTGGTATATGAAGATATTTATACTTCTTTTCACATTTGTAAATATGAAATTCAAACTCTTGTGACAAGTCAAGGCCCTGAAAGAATCACTAAGGAAATACCACATTTAGAGGCTCATTTACTCCACAATTTAGACAGAAATGGAATTGTAATGCTTGGATCATGGATAGAAATAGGTGATATTTTAGTAGGTAAATTAATGCCTCAGGTAGTGAATGAATCCTCGTATGCCCCTAAAGATAGATTATTACGAGCCATACTTGGCATTCAGGTATCCACTGCAAAAGAAACTTCTCTAAAACTACCTATAGGTGGAAGGGGTCGAGTTATTGATGTGAGATGGATTCAGAAAAAGGGTCCTTTCAGTTATAATCCAAAGATGATTCCTATATCTATTTTACAGAAACATGAAATCAAAGTAGGTGAAAAAGTAGCTGGAAGACATGGGAATAAAGGTATCATTTCCAAAATTTTGCCTAGACAAGATATGCCCTATTTGCAAGATGGAACACCCGTTGATATGGCTTTCAACCCATTAGGAGTACCTTCATGAATAATGTGGGATAGATATTTGAATGTTCGCTCAGGTTAACGGGGGACCTCCTAAAGAGACATTATAGAATAGCACCTTTTGATGAGAGATATGAGCAAGAGGCTTCTAGAAAACTAGTCTTTTCTAAATTATATTCAGCCAGTAAGCAAACAAAAAATCCATGGGTATTTGAACCCGAGTATCCAAGAAAAAGTAGAATATTTGATGGAAGAATAGGAGGTCCTTTTGAACAACCGGTTCTAATAGGAAAACCCTATATCCTGAAATTAATCCATCAAGTTGATGATAAAATCCATGGACATTCCAGAAGACATTATGCACTTGTTACACAACAACCCCTTAGAGGAAGGGCCAAGCAAGGGGGACAATGAGTAGGAGAAATGAAAGTTTGGGCTCTAGAGGGATTTGGTGCTATAAATCTGATCATATCAGAGCTCATCAAGAAGTACTTGGTACTACAATTATTGAAGGAACAGTACCTAACCCCGAGGATGCTCCAGATTCTTTTCGATTGCTTGTTCAAGAATTACAATCTTTGCCTCTGGAACTGAATCATTTCCTTGTATCTGATAAGAACTTCCAGATTAATAGGAAGGAAGCTTGTCTGAATGAATCTCAATTTCTATTCTATGATCGATTGGTATAAACATCAACAACTTTGAATTGGACCAATTTCTCCCCAACAAATAAAGGCTTGGGCCAACAAAATCCTACCTAATGGAGAGATGGTTGGGGACGTGAAAAAACCCTATACTTTTCATTACGAAACCAATAAACCAGAAAAAGATGGATTGTTTTGTGAAAGAATCTTTGGACCTATAAAAAGTGGAATTTGTGCTTGTGAAAATTATCGAGCGATCAGGGCTAAAAAACAAGACCCGAAGTTCTATGAACAATGTGGGGTGGAGTTTGTTGATTCTTGAATACAAAGATATCAAATGGGACACATTGAACTCGCATGTCCAGTGACTCATGTGTGGTATTTGAAATGTCTTCCTAGTTATATCACAAATCTTTTAGATAAATCCCTTAAGGAATTAGAAGGCCTAGTATATTGTGATGTGTGATTTGATCGAAATTTGCATTTTACAGATTCAAACTGAGAAACTATCATCCCATTCAATCTAATTGGGATGTCCCTACTTTGACATGCATCTTGGAAGGACTAACATGAAGCTCAAAATGTTGTGTGTATTCAATACTTCCAAAAAAAAGGGAATTGATCCGTGGTCAATTCCCTAATAGATAAATAGGAATGGAATTACTAATTTTACCTCATGGAAAAAAAACTTTTCATGGAATTAGCCATTCCATTTCTTTTAGAAAGAGATTTCGTTCAAGCAAGTAACTATGGCATGGTTACAGAAGTTTATCTTGCATATATACACTTCAAGGGACTTAATGGCATAAGCACCATTGAGGTGAGTAGGGACCTAAAAGATCGAATGGGATGAAATATAGACAAGTAAATCCCTTATGAGTCCAAAACAATCATACATTATTGAGTTGGGAAAACTTCTGTATAGGTATCCTACATCTGAATAGAATTCTTTCTAGTTTCTCGGGAATGATTAGGAGAATCTCTAGAAGAAATACGAGGTTCTACTTCTGGTGGCAACATGCTATTGGGTGGTGGTCCCACTTATGGAATCAAATCAATATGTTCTAAGAAGAAATATTTAAATATCAATGTCATCGATCTCATAAGTATCATACCAAATCCTATCAATCGAATCCCTTTTTCGAGAAATACAAGACATTTAAGTCGCACAAGTAAAGAGATCTATTCATTGATAAGAAAAAGAAAAAATGTGAACATTTATTGGATTGATGATAAAATAGAATCTTGGGTCATGAACAGTGATTCAATTGATGATGAAGAAAGAGAATTCTTGATTCAATTCTCCACCTTAATGATAAAAAAAAGGATTGATCAAATTCTATTGAGTTTGACTCATAGTGATCATTTAGCAAAGAATAACTCTGGTTATCAAATGATTGAACAACCGGGATCAATTTATTTACAATGCTTAGTTGACATTCATAAAAAGTATCTAATGAATTATGAGGTCAATAGATCCTGTTTAGTAGAAAGACAGATATTCCTTGCTCATTATTAGACAATCGCTAATTCACAAACCTCGTGTGGGGCTAATAGTTTTCATTTCCCATCTCATGGAAAACCCTTTTCGCTCTGCTTAGCCCTATCCCCTTCTAGGGGTATTTTAGTGATAAGTTCTATAGGAACTGGATGGTCCTATTTGGTCAAATACCTAGTGACAAACTCCTATGTTTATTTCATTATGGCATTTTCAAACAAGTTCCTGGACGACAAGCCTAAAGCTTATCTTATTGATGATATCGATATTGATGATAGTGACGATATTGATGATAACCTTGATACGGAGCTGCTAATTATGACGAATATGCTAACTTTGTATATGACGCCAAAAATAGACCAATTTGCTATCACCCTTCAATTCAGATTAGCAAAAGCAATGTCTCCTTGCATAATATGGATTCCAAACATTCATGATCTGTATGTGAATGAGTCAAATTACTTATCCCTCAGTCTATTAGAGAACTATCTCTCCAGGGATTGTGAAAGATGTTCCACTAGAAATATTCTTGTTATTGCTTCATCTCATATTCCCAAAAAAGTGGATCCCGCTCTAATAGCTTGAATAAATTAAATACATGCATTAAGATACGAAGGCTTCTTATTCCACAACAACGAAAGCACTTTTTCATTCTTTCATATACTAGGGGATTTCGTTTGGAAAAGAAAATGTTCCATACTAACGGATTCGAGTCCATAACCATGGGTTACAATGCACGAGATCTTGTAGCACTTATCAATGAGGCCCTATCAATTAGTATTACGTAGAGGAAATCAATTATAGAAACTAATACAATTAGATCAGCTCTTCATAGACAAACTTGGGATTTGCGATCCCACGTAAGATCGGTTCAGGATCATGGGATCCTTTGCTATCAGATAGGAAGGGTTGTTGCACAAAATGTACTTCTAAGTAATTTCCCCATAGATCCTATATCTATCCATATGAAGAAGAAATTGCGTAAGGAAGGGGATTCTTATTTGTACGAATGGTACTTTGAACTTGGAACGAGCATGAAGAAATTAATGATACTTCTTTACCTTATGAGTTGTTCTGCCGGATCTGTCGCTCAAGATCTTTGGTCTTCACCCGGACCCAATGAAAAAAATTGGATTACTTCTTATGGATATGTGAAGAATGATTCTGATCTAGTTCATGGCCTATTAGAAGTAGAAGGCACTCTGGTGGGATCCTCGTGGACAGAAAAAAATTGTAGTCAGTTTGATAATAATTGAGTGACATTACTCAAACCAAGGAATTGGTTAGATATGATGCAAAATGGATCTTGTTCTATTGTTGATAAGAGATTTCTATATGAAAAATACAAATCAAAGTTTGAAGAAGAAGAAGGAGAAGGAGCCCTCGACCTACAAAAGATAGAGGAGGATTTATTCAATCACATAGTTTGGGCTCCTAGAATATGGTTTGAAAGGCCTACTGAATTGGGATTTCCATATTGGGCCAGGTCATTTCACGGCAAGCAGATCATTTATGATAAAGAGGATGAGCTTCAAGAGAATTATTTGGAGTTCTTGCAGAGTGGAACCATGCAGTACCAGACACGAGATAAATCTGCCAAAGAACAAGGCTTTTTTTTAATAAGCCAATTCATTTGGGACCCTGTAGATCCATTCTTTTTCCTATTCAAAGATCAGCCCTTTGTCTCTGTATTTTCATGTTGAGAATTCTTTGCAGATGAAGAGATGTCAAAGGGGATTATTACTTCCCAAACAAATCCTCCTACATCTATATATAAACGCTGTTTCATCAAGAATACGCAACAAAAGCACTTCGAATTGTTGATTCATCATTAGAGATGGCTTAGAACCAATAGTTCATTATCTAATGGATCTTTCCATTCTAATATTCTATCCAAGAGGTATCAGTATTTATCAAATTTGTTCCTATCTAATGGAATGCTATTGGATCAAATGACAAAGACATTATTGAGAAAGAGATGGCTTTTCCTGAATGAAATGAAATATTTGATTCATGTAACAGGAGAAAGATTTCCCATTCCTTAGCCGTAAAGATATGTGGCTATGAAAAGGGGATTAAGTGGAACAGAATTGGCCGAGTGGTAGAGTCATGGAAACACTTGTTTATTCCATATTTTGGACCTTAGCTCCATGGAACAATATGCTACTTACTGCTGAAACATGGAAGAATTGAACTCTTAGATCAAAACACTATGTATGGATGATATGAATTGCCTAAACAAGAATTCTTGAGTGGCAAACAACTAGAGCCTCTTACTCTCTACACCAAACAATTTCCATTAATGAAACCATGTAAATCCATGGGAAAATAAAAAATACACATGTCCGATGAAATGGTTGTTGCTATATGCTCCAATAACGAATCCTTGGTTTAACTAAATAACTAAAGAAAATAGATAAACCTTTATTTTCTTCGCAAGTTGATGGATCTTCTCAATTGGAATATATCCCCATATGAATAATACACATTCCAGTTGATCGAGTCTAATTCAAATTTTTGAATTGTTTTGTTCCGAAGCAAAGATATCCATGGAGGCTAGTTTGTCCTATTCAGATATTCACGACCAAGAGGTACTAGATTCTCTTTTGAATAGGCCCTGAAAGGAGAAGGAAGGCTAGAATGCGAATAGACATCTGTCTATTCTGTAATTCATCTAACTCGATACCATTTTGGGAACGTCCAGTGCCAAAGTCACTAAATGGGTAAGTAGCCAATCCCTAAAATGGACTATGTCCTTTATCTGTTGGGTTACAAGTATTGGTGGATATTTTATCAGAGGTTTCTATCAATCTACCCTTGTGTGATTCTTGTTGAATCATATACACAGGGGTGGGTGCAAGGCGGGCGATTTCAAAATGGACTCCTCATTCATTTGATAAAGAAGATCACCAAGATTTCATGATCCGTTGCCGAATCTATTCCAATTCCAATAGTTCAGACTCGGATCATGGGGATCATCAGAATACTTTGTATCAATAGATAAGATACTCAGTATATCAATACAATATTGATTTAATCAAAAATCTGTTATTGAATTGCTCATTCAATGAGCATTCTCAATATTATGCCTTGAAGAGGATTCGAACCTCCACACTCTTTAGCATGAGATTTTGAGTCTCGCGTGTCTACCATTTCACCATCAAGGCATCTTGAAAGTGAATTGTATTCCATGAATATGATATCTATTTGGTGTCATATATTCCATATATGAAAAAATGATAAAGGTGGAGTGTTGGAGTGTTTCTATCGATTGGTCATATAGGCCCAAGTCAGACATCAAATTGCTTCAATTTGCATTATCTAGAGGATATCTTATATATATCAAAAAGATGTATAATCAAACCTATTTCTCGATTCAATAGAAGCCCCAAAGAAGTGAATATGGTACCCAAAAAATGATAGATATGGCAAAAGCGGGTCCGATTACACCTATTCCTAATCCTAAATAGAATGTGAATGTAACAACGTAGGGATCCATATGTAAATAAACATAGTATCTATTTACATACTATCTAATTCATGATTTGTTGCCGAACCTATTCCAATTTCAATAGTCCGGACTCGAATCGTGGTGATCGCCGGAATACTTCATATCAATAGATAAGATACTCGGTATATCAATACAATATTGATTCGATCAAAAATTTTTTATTGAATTGCTCATTCAATGAGCATTCTCAATATTATGCCTTGAAGAGGATTCAAACCTCCATTCTCTTTAGCATGAGATTTTGAGTCTTGTGTTTCTACCATTTAACCATCAAGGCATCTTGAAAGTGAATCGTATTCCATGAATATGATATCTATCTGGTGTCATATATTCAATATATGACAAAATGACAAAGGTGGAGTGTTGGAGTATTTCTATCAATCAATCATATAGGCCCCAGTCAGGCATCAAATTGCTTTGATTTGTATTATCTGGAGGATATCTTATATATATCAAAAAGATGTACAATCAAACCTATTTCTTGATTCAATAGAAGCCCTAAAGAAGTGAATATGGTACCCAAATAATGATAGATATGGTAGAAGTGGGTCCGTTTATGCCTATTCCTAATCCTAAATAGAATCTAAATGTAACAACGCAGGGATCCATATGTAAGTAAACATAGTATCTATTTACATATGCTCGAATGACTCCTTCTCATAATTCTCATAATGAGAATATACATAATCCTATTTTAGTCTAATCTGGTATGTAATGAACTTATAATATGATGTTCGACTTGATTCCATGATTATAAGTTCATAACCCCAGTCCCTTCCCATTTTGGGCAGAATAGATCTTCTAATTCTTTTATTCCAGTTAGTAAGAGAGATCTTGAACTAAGAAATAGACCTAGAAGCTAAAATATGGTTTCCTAAGCAATTGCAAGAATTGGGTTCATTGATATTCCTGGTATAGTAGATACTATCACAGATACAATCATACTCAATTTGATGGAATTGTTTGATCTTAAAGGGGATCTTCTATAATTTCGCACATGAGGGGTTATTTCTTGGTTTTGTCCAGTCATTAATAACTTGATTATTTTTAGATAATAGTAGATAGAAACAACACTCAAAAGGAGTCCTATTGAAAATAAGAAATTTAGGCCCACCTGCCATCCACAACAAAATAGATGGAGTTTTCCAAAAAAACCTGCTAGTGGAGGAAGACCTCCTAGGGATAAGAAACATAGGGCTGAAGAGAGGGCCAAAAAAGGATCTTTTGTGTATAATCCTGCATACTCTTGAATGTTATCAGTTTTGGTATGTAGACCAAATGATACAATGCAAGCAAAAGTTCCTAGATTCATGGAGATATAGAACACCATATAAGTTATCATGCTTGCATATCCATCATTTGAGTCTCTAATAATTATTCCAATAATTACATATCCAATTTGACCGATGGATGAATATGCAAGCATATGTTTCATGCTTGTTTGAGTAATAGCAATGAGATTCCCCAATATCATGCTAAGAATAGCTAGGATTTCTAGAAAAAGATGTCATTCATTTGATGAGAAATAAAAAGGAATATCAAAAATTCACATGGCTGAAGCTAAAGCAGCTACTTTCAAAGTAACATAAAGAAAAGCAACAACTGGAGTGGGAGAGTTAGAGTCAAAAAGAGGATTCCTCACTTCTTTCTCTCATTTAAAACTGTGCATGAGACTTTCATCTCGCACGACTCCTAAGTGATAAAAGAAAGAAGAACTCATCTTCTTTCTTTCTTGATTACCTTCCCCGCATATGTATAAGACCGAATCCATTTGATTTTGAAAAAGAATTACTAATCCTTAACTTTTCGAGGAATCCTTCATCAGTGGTTGTGAATGACTGACTTTCTCAATCTTTTGACCTTGGTTCCACAGGAGCAAGTCAGAAAGATTGAGAAATAGAACCATCTGATTTGATTCGTTCTCAATAGCCATGAGATGATCATCTTAGGATGATCCTTTTGTCAATGGATGCTCCTATTACACTCATAGTCTCTGAAGGATGAGAACTAACTATGTAGCATCTACATCAATAATTCAAGTATTGTATATGTCATTAGTCTGATCCTTTGTAGGAACTACCCGTAATAACAAACTTGCAAAATGATCTGTTTATCATAAAGAGATTCATTGTTCCTGACCCTGCTGCACCTTAATTATTATTTGAACAAAAAGATCACAATAAACTTTGGGTAAAAGTTATGTCTTGGTCCGAGTGGGAATAGCATTTCTTTTCTGCATGTCTATGGAGTTTTTAAAAATCCAAACATCTCATAGATAGATATAGAGGTAGGAATTTGTCAAATGAACCGTACTCCTTTGTATACATCGGGAGTCCATTGATGAAAAGGGGCTGGGGAAAGCTTGAACCCAATCCCTACAGTGATGGATATAAGTGCAATTGAAATTCCTTGGGAGTTATACATTGTGTATTGATAAGACCATTCACTATTTCTTAAAGTTTGATCTCCCCCCCAGATGAACCATATAGCCAAGAGAAACCATGAACCAAAATAGAAGAGTTTGCCCCACCCCATGAGTAAATATTTCATAGTAGCCTCATTAGACTGTACATCTCTCTTGGTATATCCAGATAATAGGTAGGAACATAAACTGAAACATTCTGGAGCTACAAAGATAGTTATTAAATTGTTCGCACCACATAAAAACATTCTTCCTAGAGTAGCTATTAATATGAATAATAGAAATTCTGTTATAGCCATTTTTGTACATTCAATGTACTCTACAAATAGAGGAATACATAGAGTTGAACATAGTAAAATAAGAAATTGAAAGATTTTGTTGAAGTTGTTCATTTGGAAATTTCCCAGAAAGCTAATTATAGGTTCTTCTCTTCATCGGAACAATAGGGCCGTTATGCTCATTACTAAACTTGTTGAAGAGATGAAATAGAACCAAGGTCTATATTTTTTGTCAGAGGTTGAATTGATCATCAGAAGAAGAATTAGGCCAAAAATTAGGATACATTCTGGAAAAATGAAACTTCCATGGAAGAGAAGCAAATGAAAGGCTTTCATAAAAATTCTCGTAGAATCGAGAATGAAGTTTTCATTTTGTACATGCTAGATCATGAATTAGCAACAACATCCAATCTTTGAAAAGTCCCAATTGTTTCAAACTTTCTATTTTTGGAATAGGATATTTATGGAATCCCCATGAATAAATAGGATCAAACCTTATTCCATGATATTTCTATAAGATTCCTCTTTCTTATTCTTAAGCAAGCCCCTGAGAGGGCTTAGTTGATCCATGATTTATTTTCATCTTTCTTTTCCATTTTGTTTGTTTCAAGAAAGATATTGATTAATTTTGATTCTTTCTTTTTCTATTGATTCTTTTTTGATCGAGATGTATGGATCCATGGACTATTCATGTTCATGGATTAATGAAAATGTGCAAAAGCTCTATTTGCTTCTGCCATTCTATAAGTCTCTTCCTTTTTGCGTATGGCATTGCCACTCCCTTTGGCAACATCTACTAATTTGAAACTTAATTTGAAAGCCATATTTCAACTCGGACGTTTTTGGTATGCCCCTAATAACCAATGAATGGCAAGTGCTTTTCCTTGTGTAGATCCTATTTCAGTAGGAACTTGATGGGTCGATCTGCCTACGCATCTTGCTTTTACTGCTATATCGAGAGTTACTCCACATATTGCTTGACGTAAAACAGATAGTGGATTTGTTTTTGTCTTTTGTTGAATCTTTTTCATGGTTCGATAGATAATTTGATAAGCCAATGATTTTTTTTGGTGTTTCAGAATATGGTTAACCAACATGTTAACTAATTGATTATGATAAATTGGATTGGATTTTGCAGTTTTTTCTGTTGCAGTACCTCGACGTGACATGAGTGTGAAAGAGGTTCAAGAATCAAATTTCTTTTCATAAGGGCTAAAAATGAATAACTTTTTTTGGCTTTTTTACCCCATATTGTAGGGTGGATCTTGAAAGATATGAAAGATCTTCCTCCAAGCCGTATATATCACTTTCATCGAATATGGCTTTCCACATAATTCTATATTGAGTATCCATTTCCCTCCTTTTCCTGCTAGGATTGGAAATCCTATATTTTACATATCCATATGATCGAATCCTTGGGTTTCTGAAATAGTGTAATGTAAAAGGAAGTGCTTCGAATCATTGCCATTTGACTCGGACCTGTTCTAAAAAAGTTGAGGTATTTCAAATTGTTTGTTGACATGGACAAAGTAAGGGAAAACCTCTGAAATGATTTCAATATTGGACCTTGGACATATAAATAGAATAGTAATAGTTCTAAATTGAATCTCTTTAGAAAGAAGATCTTTCTTTTGTCTCATGGTAGCCTGCTCCAATCCCCTTACAAAACTTTCATTATTGGGTTAGCCATACACTTCACATGTTTCTAGCGATTCACATGGCATCATCAAATGATACAAGTCTTGGATAATAATCTACAATGCACTAGAATGCCCTTGTTGATGATCCTTTACTCTGACAGCATCTTGGGTTCCTCGAATAATGTGATATCTCACACCCGGTAAATCTTTAACCCTTCCTCCTCTTACTAATACTACAAAATGTTCTTGTAAATTATGGCCATTACCTAGTATATAAGCAGTGATTTCAAATCCAGAGGTTAATCATACTCTGGCAACTTTACGTAAGGCAAAGTTTGGTTTTTTGGGGGTGATAGTGGAAAAGTTGATAGATAAGTCACTCTTACTGTCATTCTACAGAACCATACATGAGATTTTTGCCTCATACAGCTCCTCATTCAATTATTTTGAAGTAATTGGATCCTTTTCCTCATTTGTGAGAATCTCCTCCCTTCTCCCATTCCGTCCTGAAGAGTAACTAAGACCAATTCAGTCAGGTTCTCATATTTCAATTGAACACTTTCCATTTATAATCAAAGGAGAAGATTATTCTTTTTACCAAACATAACATATGTGGATCAAATCATGATCTTATAACTTATAATAAGATAATAAGAACAAGTAATAAGAATAAGAGATCTTTCTCAATCAATCCCCTTGCCCCTCATTGTTCAAGAATCAGAAAGATCCTTTTCGAGTTTGAATTTGTTCATTTGGAATCTGGGCTCTTCTATCTTCTACTTAATTTATTTATTTTTACATCTATTTTTTGTTTTATTCTTTATTTCATTTCGATTTTCTTTCCCTTTATTTTTATTACCTTCTGTCATTCCTTAAGTTCCATATGTTTGTTAATCCTGTAGAATCTGACTCATTTTCTCATCGAGCAAAGGGTATGAAATAAATAAGATTGATTTTTCAATCAAAAGTACTATGTAAAACCTTCAAGTTTTTTCCTCTTTCTCTATCCCTATTCCATAGGTACAGTGTTTGAATCAATAGAGAACCTTTTCTTCTGTATGAATCAATATTATTACATTCCAATTCCTTCCCGATACCTCCCCAGGAAAATACCGAATTGGATCCAAAACTGATGGGTTTGTGTGAGCTTATCCATGCAGTTATGCACTCTTCAAATAGGAATCCATTTTCTGAAAGATCCTGGGGATATCTATATGATCTAATCAATTGCATAAGACCCACAGTAAGAACAGAACCGGGGGAAGTATACAGAAAAGACAGTTCTTTTCTATTATATTAGTATTTGTTAGTGATCCTGGCTCAGTGAGTCCTTTCTTTCATGATGAACTGTTGGTACCAATCCTACATTTTATTTTGTCTCTATGGATCAAGGAGAAAGGGGGCTCAGTGGAAAGAGGGTTGTACACCTACTTCAAATATACAACATGGATTTTGGAAATGGAGTTGGACCCTCATGTTGATCCGAATGAATCAATCTTTCAATAAAGGTCAATCTTTGCTTGCTAGGCAAGAGAGGATAGCAAGTTAAAAATTTTGTCTTGGTAGGACATGAATTATTATGAAATTCATAAATGAAATAAATTCATAAATGAAAATGAAGTTAAGTAGTTAATGGTGAGGTTACCATTATCCTTTTTGTAGTGACGAATCTTGTATGTGTTCCTAAGAAAAGGAATTTGTCCATTTCATTTTTGAGGTCTCAAAAAAAAAGGAAAAAGGGTGTAGAAACACATAGGAACTCTTGAATGGAAATTGAAAAGAAATGTAGCTCCAGTTCCTTTGGAAATGGTAAGATCTTTGGCGCAAGAAGAAGGGGTGATCCGTATCATCTTGACTTGGTTATACCTCCCCTTTTTTTTTAATAATACCGAGTCGGGTTCTTTTCCTACTAATATCGAATAGAACATGCTGAAAAAAATCTTTTTCATGTAAAATAAAACCTACTCGATTTAGATTGGGAAAATCATACGGATTTTATGAAACCATGTGCTATGGTTCAAATCCATAGTCAATCCTATTTCCAATAGGAGTAGTTGACAATGGAATCCCATTTTTCCCATTATTTTACTCTATCCATATCCATAATAGTAATAATGTGAAAATAAGGCCCAGCTCCAAGTTGTTCAGGAATAGTGGCATTGAGTTTTGCGACCCTTTGCCTTAGGATTAGTTAGTTCTATTTCACGATGGGGCCAAGAAGGGATATAACTCAGTGGTAGGATCACCTTGACATGGTGGAAGTCATCAGTTCGAGCCTGATTATCCCTAAACCCAATGGGAGTTTTTCTATTTTGACTTTCCCCCCACTATGATTGAACTAGAATGGATAAGAAGCTCGTGGGATTGATGTGATAGGGTTGGGATGGCTATATTGTTGGGAGTGAATTCTAGGCTAATATGAAGCGCATGTACAAGTTATGCCTTGAAATGAAAGACAATTGCGAATCTACTTTGCCCATGAACAAGGAAGCTATAAGTAATGCAACTATGAGTCTCATGGAGAGTTTGATCTTGGCTCAGGATGAACACTGGCGGCAAGCTTAACACATGCAAGTCGGACGGGAAGTGGTGTTTCCAATGGCGGATGGGTGAGTAACACATAAGAACCAGCCCTTGGGAGGTGAACAACAACTGGAAATGGTTGCTAATACCCCATAGGCCGAGGAGAAAAGGAGGAATCCGCCTGAGGAGGGGCTCGTGTCTGATTAGCTAGTTGGTGAGGCAATAGCTTACCAAGGCAATGATCAGTAGCTGGTCCGAGAGGATGATCAGCCACACTGGGACTGAGACACGGCCCAGACTCTTACGGGGAGGTAGCAGTGGGGAATTTTTCACAATGGGCAAAAGCCTGATGGAGCAATGCCGTGTTGAGGTAGAAGGCCCATGGGTTGTGAACTTCTTTTCTCGGAGAAGAAGCAATAACGATATCTGAGGAATAAGCATCGGGTAACTCTATGCTAGCAGCCATGGTAAGATATAGGATGCAAGTGTTATCTGGAATGATTGGGCATAAAGTGTCTATAGGTGGCTTTTCAAGTCTGCCATCAAATCCCAGGGCTTAACCCTAGACAGGCGGTGGAAACTACCAAGCTGGAGTACGGTAGGAGCAGAGGGAATTTTTGTTGGAGCAGTGAAATGCATAGAGATCGAAAAGAACACCAACGGTGAAAGCACTCTGCTCGGCCAACACTGACACTAAGAGACAAAAGGTAGGGGAGAAAATGGCATTAGATACCCTAGTAGTCTTAGCTGTAAATGATGGATATTAGGCACTGTGCGTATCGACCCGTGTAGTGTTGTAGCTAACACATTAAGTATCCCACCTGGGGAGTACATTCACAAGAATGAAACTCAAAGGAATTGATAGTGGCCCACACAAGCAGTGGAGCTTGTGGTTTAATTTGATGCAAAGTGAAGAACCTTACCAGGGCTTGACATGCCATGAATCCTCTTGAAAGAGAGGGGTGCCCTCGGGAACACCGGCACAGGTGTTGCATGGCTGTCATCAGCTCATGCCGTAAGGTGTTAGGTTAAGTCCTGCAATGAGCTCAACCCTCATCTTTAGTTGCAACCATTTAGTTTGGAACATTGAACAGACATTCGGTGATAAGCCGGAGGAAGGTGAGGATGACGTCAAGTCATCATGCCCCTTATGCCCTGGGCGACACACATGCTACAATTGACGGGACAAAGGGTTGTGATCCTGCGAGGGTGAGCTAACTCCAAAAACCCATCCTCAGTTTAGATTGCAGGCTACAACTCGCCTGCATGAAGCTAGAATCGCTAGTAATTGCTGGTCAACCATACGACGGTGAATTCATTCTCGAGCTTTGTACACACGACCTGTCACACTATGGGAGCTGGCCATGCCTGAAGTCATTACCTTAACCACAAGGAGGGGGATGCCGAAGGTGGGGCTAGTGATTGGAGTGAAGTCATAACAAGGTAGCCATACTGGAAGGTGCGGCTGGATCAAATCCTTTTCAGGGAGAGCTAATGCTTATTGGGTATTTTGGTTTGACACTGCTTCACATCCAAAAAGAAGTGAGCTACGTCTAAGCTAAGCTTGGATATGGAAGTCTTCTTTCGTTTCTTGATGGTGAAGTAAGACCAAGCTCATGAGCTTATTATCCTAGGTCCGAACAAGTTGATAGGATCCCCCTTTTTATATCCCCATGTCCCTCCCATGTGGCAACAACACGGGGATGTAAAAAGGAAAGAGAGAAATGGGGTTCCTCTCTCTTTTGGCATAGCAGGCCTCCCAGTGGGAGGCCCACACAATGGGCTATTAGCTCAGTGGTAGAGTGTGCCCCTGATAATTGCATCATTGTGCTTGGGCTGTGAGGGCTCTCAGCCACATGGATAGTTCAATGTGCTTATCAGCACCTCAGCCGAAGATGTGGATCATCCAAGATACATTAGCATGGCATAGTCCTCCCATTTGAATCAAAGTTTTAAACCAAACTTCTCCTCAGGAGGATAGATGGGATGATTCAGGTGAGATCCAATTAGATCTAACTTTCTATTCACTCGTGGGATCCTGGTGGTTCGGGGGGACCACCACCGCTCCTCTCTTCTTGAGAATCCATACATCCCTTATCAGTGTATGGACAACTATCTCTCAAGCACAAGTTTAGGTTCAGGCCCAATGGGAAAATGGTGCACCTAACAATGCATTTTCACAAACCAAGAACTACGTGGTCATCCCTTTCATTCTGGGATGACGGAGGGATCATAATGTTCGAGCCTTTTTTCATGCTTTCCCAGAGGTCTGGAGAAAGCAGTAATCAATAGGATTTTTCTAATCCTCCCTTCCCAAAAAGAAGAAAAAAACATGAAATTCTTTTTCCTTTCTGCAGGGACTAGGAGATTGGATCTAGCCACAAGAAGAATGCTCAGCATAAATAACTCACTTCTTGGTCTTCGACCCCCTTAGTCACTAGGAGCGCCCCCTGATCAGTGCAATGGGATGTGTCCATTTACCTATCTCTTGACTCGAAATGGGAGCAGGTTTGAAAAAGGATCTTAGAGTGTCTAGGGTTGGACCAGGAGGGTCTCTTAATGCCTTCTTTTTTCTTCCCATCAGAGTTATTTCACAAAGACTTGCCATGATAAGGGAGAAGGTAAGAACACTTGAAGAGTGCAGTACAATGGGGAGTTGTATGCTGCATTCAGGAAGGAATGAATCACTCCCAAAAAAGAATTATTGATTCTCTCCCAATTGGTTGGATCAAAGGTGCAATGATTTACTTCACAAGTGAGGTCTCTGGTTCAAGTCCAAGATGGCCCAACTGCACCAGGGAAAAGAATAGAAGAGGCATCTGACTCTTTCATGCATACTCCACTTGGCTTGGCAGGATATAGCTCAGTTGGTAGAGCTCTGCTCTTGCAATTGGGTCGTTGCAATTACAGGTTGGATGTCTAATTGTCCAGGAAGTAATGATAGTATCTTCTACCTGAACCGGTGGCTCACTTTTTCTAAGTAATGGGGAAGAGGACTGAAACATGCCATTGAAAGACTCTACTAAGACAAAAAGATGAGCTATCAAGAATGTAGAGGAGGTTGGATGGGCAGTTGGTCAGATCTAGTATGGATCCTACATGGACGAGAGTTGCAGTCGGCGGCTCTCCTAGGGT
>RXID01014279.1:0-132500 GCA_005019695.1 Trichopus zeylanicus subsp. travancoricus | reverse complement strand
ATGAGGGAGACTAAATAGGAGCAAGAGGGATCCACCGAAGAAGACCCTTTCTTTTCTTCAGAAGAAAACAAGGATCTAGACAAAATAGATGAAAAGGAAGAGATCCAAGCAAATGGAAAGGAAAAAGCAAAGGATGAATTATACTTTCACTTTAAAGATACATGCTATAAAGATAGCTCAGTTTATGAAGATTCTTATCTTGATACCCATCAAGATAATTGGCAATTTGGAAGGCTTAAAGAAGATAAAAAAGGAAAGACATATTTAACATATAAAAAATCTCTCATGAATTTTCTTTTTGATTATAAATGATGGAATCGTCCATTGCAATATATAAAAATGATCGATTTGAAAATGTTGTATCAAATGAAACTTCACAATAATTTTTTATACATGTCCAAGTGATGGAAAAAAAATCTTTTACATGCCTGCCCAGTTTATCAATTTTTTCAAAAATGTTAGAACAGAAAATTTTTTTGTACATGACAAAAAAACTATCCCATGAAGACCTGTATAATCATTGGGTTTAGACTAATAAAGAAAAAGTACAACTTGAGTAATGAATTACTAAGTAGAATAAAAGTTCTAGAAAACTCTTTCTAGATATGCTCGAAAAAGGAACCAAATTGTACAATGATGAAAATGAACAAAAATGCTTGCCAAAGCATATGATCCTCTTTTGAATGGACCATATCGTGGGACAATAAAAACAAATTACATTCACATGCAATAAAAAATGATTTCCTATTTTCTACAAAAGAAAAAGCTTCCATAGAAACTTGGAAAAATAAAATCAATAAAATTAAAGATATAATTTTTAATTATATTAATGTTTATAATGATTATCGAGAATTTGAACATCAAAAGATTCCTTGAGAAATTAGTTGTGACTTATATTGGCAACTACTTTAACTCAATAGGTAAATCTTCTTTTGAGCCTAGACATAGTTTGACCTTGATCAAATTTTCTTTATTATTTTCATTACCAAAACAAAAAACACTTAATTCAGAAAGTCAAGAAAAATCTTTTCAATTTGAAGGAATAACAACCGATAGAAATGTAAATGACCAAATAACAATTTGAAATAAATCTATTGGAACAGAAGATGAAAAGGAAGATGGAATAGAAGAAATTTGTAAAGAGGTTCCTCGATGGTCATATAAATTGACTAAGATTTAGATTTAGAAGAAGAACAGGAACAAACTAAAGAAGAATCACCAGAAGATCCTGGGATTCATTCAAGAAGAGCTAAAGCATGGTAATTTATCCTGACAATATTGATAATGAAAATTTGACTACTACAGATAACTCTACTGATAATATTAGTGATATCGGTAATAATGATAATAGTGATGAAGATGAAGAACTAGCTTTGATAAGTTACTCACAACAATCCGATTTTCGTCAGGATATAATCAAAGGATCGATGCATGCTCAAAGACATAAAACCGTTACTTGGGAAATGTTTCAAGCAAATATACATTCTCTGCTTTTTTTTTATCAAATAGACAAAACATTTTTTGTCTCTTCTTTTGATATATTGGAAATGAGAAACCTCAGTTTCAGAAATTGGTTAAGAAAAGAACTAGAATTGAAAATTTCCAATGAAGAAACAAAAGAAAAGGCAGAGAGAAAAAAGCAAAAAATAAGGAAATATGGATAGTAATATCCGAAATTTGGGATACCATTATATTTGCTTAAACAATAAGGGGTTTGATGTTAATAACCCAATCTTTTCTTAGAAAATATATTCTATTACCTTCATTGATAATAGCTAAAAATATTAGGCGTATGTTATTATTTCAATTCTCGGAGTGGTGCGAGGATTTGAAAGACTAGAATAGAGAAATGCATATTAAATGCACCTATAATGGTGTTCAATTATCAAAAATAAAATTTCCCCAGGATTGGTTAACAGACGGTATTTAGATAAAGATTCTATTTCCCTTTTGCCTACAACCTTGGCAAAAGACTAAGGTTCTATTTGATGATAGGAATCTAATGAAAAAAAAGAAAAAAAAAGATAATTTTTGTTTTTTAACAATATGGGGAATGGAAGCGGAAGTTCCCTTTGGTTTTGCCTGAAGATGACCTTCTTTTTTTGAACCCATTTATAAAGAACTCGTAACAAAAATTCAAAAAACAAAAAAGAAATTTTTTTGAGTTTTAAGAGTTTTCAAAGAAAGAATAAAATGGTTTCTGAAAGTTCTGAAAGTTAGGAAAGAAAAATAAGGATGGACTATCAAAGTAGTTAGAAAACAGATAATGAGAGAATTAGAAAAACTCAATCCAATTTTCTTATTTTTATTTGGATTGAGTAAAATGAAAGTTTATGAACCGAATGAAAAGAGCAAAGATTACAAATTGAGTAATAAAATTACTTATAAATCAACCACTCAAATTTAGTCTAGGGGCTGGACAAATTATTCACTCATAGAAAAAAATGAAAGACCTTGCTGATAGAACACTCACAAGAACGAATCAAATAGAACAAATCACAAAAGACAATAAAAAAATAGTTCTAATTTGTGATGATAAAAAACTGCAATTGCATAAAGATATTTGGCAAATACTCAAAAGGCAATATATCCAATTAATACAGAAATCACATTATTTTATGAAATTTTTCATTGAAAAAATATATAATATATATATTAATATTTTGCTATGTACCATTAATATTTTCAGGATCAATGTGCAACTTTTCTTTGAATAAAAAATATCAATAAATCCATCATTTACAAGGGTCAAATAAATCAAAATACAATAAATTTTATTTTGACTATAAGAAAATCATTTTCCAATACTAATATTATTCAAAATATTATTCAAATTAGTAATAATAATTCAAATATTTCTTACAAGAACCTATCCTACTTGTCTCAAGCATATGTATTTTATATTTTATCATAGACCCAATTACTTAATAAGTCTTAATTGAGATATGTACATTAATATGACAGAACTTATCCATTAATTGGGGATATAATTAAGAATTATTGTATAGCACAAGAAATACTTGATGCCAAATCAAAGTATAAGAAAATTGATAAGTCTAAAATGAGTGAATGGAAAAATTGATTAAAGGTTCATTATCAATACAATTTATCTCAGTCCAAATGGTCTCGATTAGTTCCGCAAAAAGGATGAAATAAAATAAATAAAGTTAATAAACATCATATCTTGCAAAATAAAGACTCAATAAAATTGGATTCATTGAAGAGTCAAAAAGAAAAATTGAAAAAACACTACAGATATGATCTTTTATTACATGAATATATGAATTATAGGAATAGGGAAGAGTCATATATTTATGGACCAACATTAAAAGTAAACAAGAACCAAGAAATTCCATTTAATTTCAATACTATTAAACCCGAATTATTTTATATATTGGTAAGTATAGTTATTAGTGATTACCTGGAGGAAGGATATATTATTGATATGGATCAAAACATGGATAGAAAATTTTTGGATTGTAGAATTCTTCTTGATTGGATGGGAACAAAGAAAAATAAAGAAAGGTTATATCATAGCATATCAAATCCAAAACCTTGGTTCTTCTGAGAATGTGGACTACTTGTTAATGCATATAGGATGAAATCATGAATCATACCAATTCAATTACTTTTTTTGGATTTTCATAGAATTGAAAATATTAGTCAATGTAAAGACATTAATGTAGACCAAAAAAAGGATAAGAATCTTCCTATATCATCGAAAAGAATATCTTGAATCCAAAACTTCCAACCAAGAAAAAAAGGAACAACAAGGCCAAGGAAATCTTAGATCGGACCGATGAAATCAAAACAAAAAAAAAAGATGCTGAAGAGAATTACACAAAATCAGAAATTAAAATTAAAAAACATAGAAAGAAAAAACAATAAAAAAAAAGAAGGAAGGAGAACTAGATTTTTTTTGAAAAAATATCTCCTTTTTCAATTAAAATGGAATGACTCTTTGGATCAAAGAATACTGAATAATGTCAAGGTATATTGTCTCCTACTTCAACTGATAAATATAAAGGAAATTGCTATATCCTCGATTCACAGGGGAGAGATGCATCTGGATGTAATGTTGTTTAAAAAGCATATAACTATTAAAGAACCGATAAAAAAAGGAATATTCATTGTCAAACCAATTCATTTATCTTTAAAAAGGGGTGTAAAATTCCAATTTATTATATCACAAACTATAGGTATTTCATTGATCGATAAAAACCAAACTAATGGAAAATACAAAAAAAAAGATATGTTGTTGATAAGCAAAGTTTAGATAGATCCATTCGACGATATAACAATATGCTTCTGAGTGGAGACAAAAATAATTATGATTTTCTTGCTCCAAAAAATATTCTATCTCCTAGACGTCACAGCGAATTGAGAATTCTAATTGGTTTTAATTCTTAGAATTATAATGTTGTGGATAGAAATCCAATATTTTACAATAAAAACAACATAAAAAAGTATAGACAATTTTGGAATGAGCATCTTAATAGAGATACAAATAAATTCAGTAAATTTAAATTATTTCTTTGGCTCAATTACTGATTAGAGGATTTAGCTTGTATGAATCGTTATTGGTTTGATACCAATAATGGCAGTCAATTTAGTATGGCAAGGATACATATGTATCCATGATTTAGAATTATCTAATGGTATATTTCCTACCTATTCATATAAGAAATACATGACATATCTGGTAGGTAGATAAAAGCAAAAATATATGTTGTGTTAGATTCTAGTACATGATACTGATTTAGTAGCATATCTGTATCCATTCAATTGGATCTAGGAAGAAATGTGTGGAATCCTTTTAGATACAAAAAACTCATTCTCTTTCGCAAATGCAAAAATTTCCTTTACTATCAATATCCAAATTGAATTTGGATTTGCATAAGTAAAAAGGTAGTATATGAATAAATCCAAATTTTTGTCTCTATCAGATTAAATGACTAGCATAAGAATTTTTCTCTTATTTTTCCTGATCAATAAAATCCATGAAAAAGAAAGAAAAAGATTTAAAAAATTTATGATAAAAAATTCATCCATCTCAGTCATTCTACAAGAAGAAAAAGAGGAAAATAGGGGATCTATTAAATTTCATGTATTCAATTTCACCAATAGGATACAGAGACTTACTTCACATTTAGAATTGCACAAAAAAGATTTTTTGTAGCAAAGAGGTCTATGAAAAATTCTGGGAAAATATCAATGACCGCTGACTTATTTGTCAAAGAAAAATAGAGTATGTTATAAGAGATTAATTGGGCAGTTGGATATTCAGGAGCCTAAAACTCGTTAATTTCAAGATTCATTTACATTTTTTATATTAGTTATTTTTTTAATGAACCTTGATAAATTCAAGAAATAATGAATCGGGGAAGAAAAGATATGATTGTATCGGATACAAGAAAGGGTCTCATGATAGTTAATATGGGTCCTCACCATCCATCAATGCATGGTGTTCTTCAACTGATCCTTACTCTTGATGGTGAAGATGTTATTGATTGTGAACCCATATTGGGCTATCTACACAGAGGAATGGAAAAAAGAGTGAAAATTGAACAATTATACAATATCTACCTTATGTAACTCATTGGGATTATTTAGCTATCATGTTCATGGAGGCAATAACGGTAAATGCACCAGAACAATTGGGAAATGAGTCGTATAGCTTCTCATTTACTATGGCTTGGACCTTTTATGGTGGATATCGGTGCATAGACTCCCTTTTTCTATATTTTCAGAGAGAGGGAATTGCTATATGATTTATTTGAAGCTGCTATGGGAATGCGAATGACACATAATTATTTATGTATCAGAGGAGTAACTACTGATCTACCCCATGGCTAGATAGATAAATGTTTGGATTTCTATGATTATTTTCTAAGAGGAGTTGCTGAATATAAAAAACTTATTACACAAAATCCCACATTTTTTTAGAATAAGTTGAAGGGGTGAGCATTATTGGTGGGGATGAAGCAATAAATTGGGGCTTATCAAGACCAATGTTAAGAGCTTCTGGAATCCTGTGGGATCTTCATAAAGTTGGTCATTATGAGTGTTACAATGAATTTGATTGGAAAGTCCAATGGCAAAAATAGGGATATTCATTAGCTCATTATTTACTACTAATAGGTGAAATGACAGAATCCATAAAAATTATTCAACAGGCTATAGAAGGGATTCCCGGGGAGCCCTATGAAAATTTGGAAGTTTGACACTTTGATAGAACAAGAAATTCTGAATGGAATCATTTTGCATATAGATTCATTAGTAAAAAACTTTCACCCAATTTGTTATTGTTGAAACAAGAACTTTATGTGAGAGTAGAAGCCCCAAAAGGAGAATTAGGAATTTATCTAATAGAAGATAATAGTGTTTTTCCCTGGAGATGGAAAACTCGTCCACCCGGTTCCATCAATTTGCAAATTCTTCCCCAACTAGTTAAAAGAATGAAATTGGCTGATATCATGATAATACTAGGTAGTATAGATATCATTATGCGAGAAGTTGATCGTTGAAATGATAATTGATACGACAGAAGTCCAATCTATCAATTCTTTTTCTTCAGAATCCTTAAAAGAATTCTATGGATTCATATGGCTATTTATCCTTATTTTGACCCTTATATTAGGAATCATAATAGGGATACTGGTAATGTGTGTTTAGAAAGAGAAATCTCCACAACCATACAACAACATATTGGGCCGGAATATGCCGGTCCATTGGGAATTCTTCAAGCTCTAGCGGATGGGACCAAACTACTTTTTAAAGAGGACCTCTTACCATCTAGAGGGAATATTCGTTTGTTTAGTATTGGGCCATCTATAGCACTCATAACAATTTTACTAAATTATTTAGTAATTCCTTTTGGGTATCAGCTTGTTTTAGCTAATCTCGGTATAGGTTTTTTTTATGGATTGCGATTTCAAGTATCACGCCTTTTGGGCTTCTTATGTCAGGATTTGGATCAAATAATAAATATTCCTTTTTAGGTGGTCTACGAGCTGCTGTTCAATCTATTAGTTATGAAATATCATTAACTCTATGTGTCTTATCAATATCTCTATGTGTGATTCGTTGAACATGAGCTTTTCCCTCTCTACTAGAAATAAGGAAAAAAAATGAAGGAAAAGACCTTAAATATATAGAATAGATATTCTCTTTTTATTTATCATTTGAGGCAATTTGTTAAAGCTGATAGTTATATGAGTGAAACAAAACAGCCTAAAAATTCACAGTAAGAAGACAAAATCTCATTCCCTATGTACAAGAATAAAGTGAAAGTAAACATAAATGGTTTACACTGTGTACACCAAGATTGAGATTAGGTTTTTTTGTAATCCAATGCACAAATCAATCGGGTCTATCAGGTTAGCTATATACTGTGTCGTGTCAACTATTTCCACTGAAGGTGGTGAGATGATATCTTGAGCAGTTACATATCTAGGACCCCTAACACAAATGGATGCATATCTAATTCCATAGAGATTACTTCTCAATACAATTTCTTTCAAATTGAGCAAAATTTCATGTACTAATTCTTCAATACCTACTATTGTAGAATATTCATGTGATACGTCCTCAGATTTTGCACGTGTGATACATGTTCCTTCTATTTCTCCAAGTAAAGTCCTTCACATGGTAATATCAATTGTATTAGCCTGACCTTTCCTAAGCGGGGAGAGAATGAAATGACTATAATAAAGACGTTTACTATCTACTCTTGATTCAATACACTTCCACTGTGGTGTTCGAGTGGATTCTGCTACTTCCCCTCGAACCATACTAATATTCAAATTTGATCAGGTCATTGAATCATTTATTTCTCTTGATAGTTGTTTAATTCTTATTTCTACACATATCTTTTTTAGGAGGTCGAAATCCATAATGTGGCATAGGTGTTACATCACGTACAAAACTTAATAGTATACCACTTCTACGAATGGTTTATAATGTCGCATCTCTTCCGAGACCAGGACCTTTTATCATAACTTCTACTCATTGCATATCCTGATCAATTATTGTATGAATAGCATTTACTGCTACTACTTGAGCAGCATAGGGTGTTCCTCTTCTTATGCTTTTGAATCCAGAAGTACCCGCAGACACCCAAGAAACCACCCGACCACGTACATCTGTAACAGTTACAATGGTATTGTTGAAACTTGCTTGAATATGAATAACTCCTTTTGGTATTCTACATCCATTCTTGCATGAACCAATACGTCCATTCCTTCGAGGACCAACTTTTGGTATAGGTTTTGTCATATTTTATTATCTATCTCCTAAATAGGAGTAAGAGATATACAGAAATATATGGAGATATCCATTTCATATTAAAAAAAATGGATCCCCTATTTTTATTTTTGCATTACAGGAATCCCCTCTCTACTTTAGTTTAGAATTAGAAAGTTTCTTTTTTAAGATTAAAGATTACCCTATCCCTATCTCTATTTATGTTTTGGATTTAAACAAATCACCATAATTTGTCCGCGTCTATGGATCAATCAACACTTTTCACAAATTTTACAAACAGAAGTTCTTATTTTCATATTTCTCCTTCCTTTATTCCTGAATCTACTTCTTGGAAGAAAAAAATAAGTCTCTTGAATTTTTTAACTTAACAAACAAGGACTGTTTAAAAAATCACTTAATCATTCGACTCCTTGTTACGAAGTCTATAAATAATATGTCCCTTTGTTGAATCATAATGACTTATTTCAATTTTGACTCTATCTCTAGGTAGTATCTGTATAAAACTGTGTTGACTTCTCCCTAAAACATAACCTAAAATTAGATCTTCATTATCTAAACGTACCTGGAACATACCGTTGGGAAGTGATTCAGTAGTTAAGCCTTCATGAATCAATTTTTGTTCTTTCATTCTAGGTAACCCCCTTCAAGTATCAATGAGATAAAATTAGGATACTGGAGGAGGATCACCATATATAACACAAAATTTCTCCTCCAATTCTTTTTAGTCGAGCTTCTCGATTTGTCATTATACCTTGAGAAGTAGAAAGAATTACAATCCCTATTCCAACTAAAATCTTAGGAATTCATTGATAGTTGGAATAGATTCGTAGACCAGGTCGGCTGATACGGTTTAAAATAGTTCTATATACTCTGTTCCTAGTTCTTCTGTCGTAGGGTTAAAACCAAGAAAATTTTTTGACTTTCTTGATCTTGATGTTTTCGAACGTTTTCAATAAAACTTCTCATAAAAGTATTTTAACAATGTTTTCGGTGATATTAGTAGATGCTATTTGAACTCTTCCCTTTTTATCCATGTTAGCATTTCTTATAGAAGTTATTATATCAGCAATAGTATCCCTACCCATGACAAACTCAAATTATTCTTGTCTTCCAATTTGGATATAATCAACATATTTTATTATTTATTTTTTCTTTACTATTTTTTATTCAAAGTATATGCGTGAGACACAATCTACTAATAATTTAATAATAATTGCTCCATTTTTGGTACTCGACTAGTAGTTCCATCTACTAATATTTAGTATTTATAATACCTTGGGAGCTAGTGAAACTATTTTAGTAAAATTAAACTGTCTCAATTCTCAGGGAATTGCACCAAAAACTCGAGTTCCTTTTGGATTTCCTTCTTGATCAATGACAATCGCAGCATTGTCATCATATCGTATTATCATACCATTGTCACGTTTGCGTTCTTTACACGTACGTACAATTAGAGCTCTAATTACTTCTGATCTTTCTAGAGGAATATTGGGCATTGCTTCCTTGATTACAGCAACAATAACGTCACCAATATGACCATACCGGCCCCTATGATTCAAATACACATCAATTCTCGAGCTCCACTATTATCTGCCACATTTAAAATGGTTTGGGGTTGAATCATATGATTTTTCTTTTTTAATTTGCTATTTCAATGTAGTAAAGAATGAAAAAAAATTATTGTTTGTCCAAAAATAAAGAAATCTTTTGTTGTTTGTTTTTCCATCCACAATATTCAATATAATAAATTGTCCTTTTATTTACTTTAGTTCTATGTTCCTATCCTAAAATAACAAATTGAGTTCGTATAGGCATTTTGTACACAACTATTTCAATAGATCTATGTTCTATGTTTCTATTTTGTAACACATATTTATAATATAACATAAAATAAATAATGCACTAAATCACTAAACTAAGTAATGTGTTTGATATTGAATTTGTTTAATTGTCTATATATCCAATCAAGATACAAGGCTAGATTTATATATTTATCTATAAATCTAGATAGAGGTATAGGTAATTTTATTTTGTTTTATAATTATAACTATAACGATTATAATGAATTTTTTTATCCTTATTGTACTATGCCAAATAAAAAATATAGTAATTCAATAAATAAATATTTCACGGGCGAATATTGACTCTTTCTCATTCGTAGGTTTTCAATCCATAACCTCTTAGAATAAATCAATTTGTTCTTGGTTCGTTCTGCCATCCTGCTTAATAAATCATTAGGATTCTATTTAAAACTAATACTAATCCTATGCAGTCACAGGTTCCACCTTTCCTATATCTTCTCCATTAATGGTTAGGTCTGAACTCTGCAATGGAGCTCTCAACAAAAATTTGTTTCCGAATCAATCTTCTGAGTTTCTATTAACTTCGAGGTCTTTATTATCTTATACATTATAGTATTGTATTAATTTTTTTATATAATATTATATTTTTATATACTATAATATTGAATTTTATATTCAGTATTGATGCTTTATCACATTGCCTTTCTATAAAATATGAGATAATTCATAGACCATACATATTGTAATTATATATCATTGGTTTTTTTGTTTTCTCTTTCTATCATCTTTCATTTATCCACATCCCCTTATTTGTGTTTTACAACTGATAATTAGACTTTTTATGTTATGGGAGAAATTTCAGTTGCTACAACTATATGATCGATCCAGTCATATAGTGACTATTTCTTGGGATCTCAAAAATATGAAGCAATAAGTTGGTTTTTTTATATATTATATATAGTTATTAAGTTTAGAGTGGGGTTCAACAATCTATGGAATCCTAACCCAACTCTAAACTTTAAACTTACTTTAAAGAAGGAGTCACACACTAAGCATAGCAATTTTACTCTAAAAAAATGGTCAATCAAATTTTTATTCAACCCTATAGAATTAGAGAATTAGAATCAAATTGCTATTTTTGTTTGATATTTCATAAATGAAAGAACCAGTTAATAAATGAAAGAACAAATTTATTTCTATTGCTAGACACTAGTCAGAACCAAAATGGCAAAACAAATAAAGAAAGGTCCATTAGTCCTCATCTACAAATATCCAAATTTTAATGCCTAATACTCCATGGATAGTTTGAATTGTATAGGAACAATGATCCATTTTAGCACAAATTGTTCGTAGAGGAACCCTCCCTTCTCTGATCCCTTCGACACGTGCAATTTTTTTTCAATCAATACGCCCTGTGATTTGCACTTGAATTCCCTTTGTGTCCATTTGTTTAGTTAATTAAATCACCTTTTTCATTGTCTTTCAAAATGGAACTCTATTTTTTAATTGTAAAGCTATATATTCTTCAAGAATATTAGGTTGTCTATAAGGTTTTTCAACTTTTGTGAGAGTAATGTTGATTCTTGGGTTTTCAAAATGAATCTCCTTTTGTAGATTTTTCTATAATTCTGTAACTCCTTGCATTCGGCCTTCTATTAACAAATTGGGGAATCCAATATATATTATTATCTGGATCAAATTGATTCTTGTTTTAATTCCTATATATGCAGTTCCTTTGAAACCTGAGGGTATTCTCTTATTTTTTTGTACATAGTTCTTGATACAATTCCATATTTTTACATGTTCTTATAGGCCCAAAAAAAATTTTTTTGGTTTGCACAACCAAAAAGAATGATGACTTTGGTTGTACCAAGTCTGAAACCAAGTGGATTTATTTTTTGTCCCATATTTTTTTCTAAATAGAAATCTAAGATTTATTTCAATCTAAAAATGACTTTGATTTATTTTTTTCAATACAATTGTTATATGACAAGTAGGTCTTCTTAAAGGATAACTGAGTCCGTGAGCTCTAGGTCTTACCTTTTTAGAATAGCACCTCCATTGACTTCGGCTTTACTAATAAATTAATAAGCTTTATTCATGTTCATATTATGATTTGCGTTTGCTAATGCAGAATAAAGCAATTTTAAAATGAAAAAAGGTGCTCGATAAGGTATGAGTTCCAGTATCATAAGTGCTTCTTCATAGGAACACCCCTGAATCTGGTCAATTATTCTTCGAGCTTTGAAAATAGACATATGTATATGTTGGGCTAAAACCTTAACTTCTGTACTTGAAGTCGAGTTCTTTATCTTTATCATAAGGCTATCTCCTACCAATGGAAGATAACTACTTTTGCTACTTTACTAAAATAGAAAATAAAAATGAAAAAATTAACGACGAGATTTATTATCGTTTCTCGCATGTCTCGTGAAAGTCAGAGTAGGGGTGAATTCTCCCAATTTGTGACCTACCATCTAATTTGTTATATAAATATGTAAAGATTCTTTTCCATTATGAATGGCTATGTCCAATCATTGCGGGTAAAATGGTAGATGCCCGAGACCAAGTTACTATTATTTCTTTCTCCTCCCTCATGTTGCGTTTTTCCATTTTTCCCGATAAATGATTAGCTACAAAAGGATTTTTTTTAGTGAACATGTCACAATAGATTACTCCTTTATTTTTATATTTTAAACTATGTTCAATATCTCGATCTGATAAGGTAAGAATAAATACAATAGTGATGAATGAATAAAAGGGAAAATCCTTTAGCTAGATAACGGATGGATGTAGCCAAGTGGATCAAGGCAGTGGATTGTGAATCCACCATGCGTGGGTTCAATTCCCATCGTTCGCCCATCACATTATTGCAAATTCCAAAAATTAGATTTTCAATATTCTTATTTACGGTGATGAAGAATAAAACTATCACTATATTTTTTTCCTTTTCCTACTTCTTCTTCCAATCGCAAGATAACCCCAAGGGGTTGTGGGTCTACCAATAGGGGCTCTTCCTTCACCACCCCCATGGGGGTGGTCTACAGGATTCATAACTACTCCTCTTACTCCAGGGCGCTTACCTAGCCAACACTTAGATCTAGCTCTACCCAAACTTTTTTGGTTCACCCCAACATTACCAACTTGTCCAACTATTGCTAAGCAGTTTTTGGATATCAAACGGACCTCCCCAGATGGTAATCTTAATGTGGCCGATTTACTCTCTTTTGCAATCAGTTTCACTACAACACTTGCTGCTCTAGCTAATTGTCCACCCTTTCCAAATGTGATTTCTATGTTATGTATGGTTGTGCCTAAGGGCATATCGGTTGAAGTAGATTCCTCTTTTTTATCAATAAAAACCCCTTCACAAATTGTACAAGCTTCTTCCAAAGCATACAACTTTCTAGATGTATATGATGATATCTAGACAAATGGATCTTATATGATCATATGATGAAATACCACATGAGTGGATATATAGGAATCCAAATCTGCTAAATCACTCATGTTATGATCTTCTACATCCTAGGTCTCCCTATTCTGTCATCTGGCTTATGTTCTTCATGTATCATTCAGACCGAATGACTCTATGAAATTATGTTGCTACTTCCATATATTGCAGTTAACATAGGAGACATCTCTATTTTTCCTCCGGGATCTTTCTAATTACCATTGCTTAGCTTTCAATTCGCCTCTGACCATCAAATTAATAGGGTGTTTCCCATTCTCCACTTTCTTTAAACAATTTTGTCTTCTCCATATTACCATATCTCTAGAGTCAATAATTTTCTATGAGGAACTATTGAACTCAATCACTTGCTGCCATTACTCAACAATTTTCTGTTGATGTCTATCCTATTGCTGCAATTACTCAAATTGGATCAGTGATCAATTTCTAGGTTTTGTCATAAACCTAATTGGTTACTTCCAATTACGTAAATCAATAGTTCAAACCACACTCAAAGGAAGGGCATTTCCCATTGATATAGGAACTTCTATACCAGAAACAATGGTATCTCCAATTATAGCCCCTCTGGGATGTAAAATATATCTCTTCTCACCATCCCCATAGTGTATGAGACAAATGTATGCATTTCGATTAGGGTCGTATTCTATGGTTATGATTCTACTAGATATATCTTTTTCATTCTGTCAAAAATCGATTTTATGGTATAGACACTTATGACCTCCCCCTCTATGCCATACAATAATGATTCCTCCAGCATTATGACTTTTACCACAATGATTTTGTCCATAGATCAAATTACTTCATAGATTGGATTTCACTTGACTGTCTACGATTCCATTGTGTGTGCTCGAGGTAGAAGTTTTGTATAAATGTATCACCATGTTATTAAGTATTTTTCTTTAAGTTCTTTTCTCTATAAGAGGTGGAATAGAATAATCCGGTTGAAGCATAATGATCATACGTCTGCAATGCATTGTATGTCCCATAATAGGTGCCATTCTTCTACTCTTTATGGGGAGTCAATGACTATTCATAGCTATTATCTTGACACCAAAGAAGAGTTTGACCCAATGCTTTATTTCTGTCCTAGTTGATCCTAATTTGACATTAAAAGTATATTAATTGTTCCCCAATAACTGGATACTTTTTTCTATAAATACTGCATATTTGATTACATCCATAAATCCATTTTCTTCCCTATGAGTTCTACTATCGATAAGAATTCTAGTTCTTACTGTTCATATATTATGGTATGAATATACCAATTCGTTATGTATAGATGATAAGATTCCATTGATACGGAGCTAATTCCAATAGACTTATTGAACGTTCCCATTGGCATGCATCCAGCAGGAATTAAACCTATGAATTTCCCAATTATGGGTTGGGTGCTTTAACCATTCAGCCATGGATGTTTAACAGGGATCATCGTCCATCGTGAATAACCAAATTCAATTCCAATTGAAATAAAATCTTTAGGAGGAATCAATGAAATAACATCAATTCAAATCTTGGATCTTCGAATTGAGAGAGATATGGAGAGAGATCAAGAATTCTCACTATTTCTTAGATTCATGGTCAAATTCGATTCAGTGGGATCTTTCACTCACATTTTTTTCCACCAAGAATGTTTTGAAATTTGACCCCCGAATTGGGAGTATCTGACTTTCACATGATTCACAAAGTTCAACAAGTAATCAATATTTCACGATCAAAGGTGTAGTACTGCTTGTAGTAGCGGTCCTTATATCTCGTATTAACAATCGAAAGATGGTCGAAAGAAAAAATCTCTATCTTATGGGCTTCTTCCCATACCTATGAATTCCATTGTACCAAGAAATGAGACATTGGAAGAATCTTTTTGGTCTTCTAATATCAATAGGTTGATTGTTTCACTCCTAAATCTTCCAAAAAGGAAAAGGATTTCTGAGAGTTGTTTCATGGATTCGCAAGAGCGTACTTGGGTTCTCCCAATAAATAAAAAGTGTATCGTGCCTGAATCTAATCGGGGTTCGTGGTGGTGGAGGAACCGGATTGGAAAAAGGAGGGACTCTAGTTGTAAGATATCTAATGAAACCATAGCTGCAATTGAGATCTCATTCAAAGAGAAAGATAGCAAATATCTAGAGTTTCCTTTTTTATCCTATACGGATAATCCAATCTGCAAGGACCATGATTGGGAATTTTTTGATTATCTTTCTCCAAGGAAGAAGTGAAACATAATCAACTTGAATTTGGGACTCAAAATCTTAGGGAAAGACTTGATTTGTTATCTCATGTCTGCTTTTCATGAAAAAAGATCAATTGAAGGGGATGGTTTCTTCAAATGATATTGAGCATGTTTCCCATCTCTTCTCGAGAAACAAGTAGGGTATTTCTTTGCAAAATTGTGCTCAATTTCATATGTGGAAATTCCACCAAGATCTCTTTGCTAGTTGGGGAAAGAATTAGAATGAATCAGATTTTTTGAGGAATGTATCGAGAGAGATTTTGATTTGGTTAGACAATGTGTGGTTGGTAAACAAGGATCGGTTTTTTAGCAAGGTACGGAATGTATTGTCAAATATTCAATATGATTCCACAAGTTCTATTTTTGTTCAGGTAACAGATTCTAGCCAATGGAAAGGATCTTCTGATCAATCTAGAGATCATTTTGATTCCATTAGAAATGTGGATTCAGAATATCACACATTGATCAATCAAACAGAGATTCAACAAGTAAAAGAAAGGCTGATTCTTTGGGATCCTTCCTTTATTCAAATGGAACAAATAGAGATAGAATCAGATCAATTCCCAAAATGCCTTTTTGGATCTTCCTCAATGTCCTGGTTATTCAGGAATATGAGAAGCAGATGAATAATCATCTGCTTCAGGAAGAAATTGAACTTGGGAATCCTACAAGATCAATTCGTTCTTTTTTAAAACAAGATGTTTCTTTTGTCCCTTCCAGGTGATTGGAAAATGAAGAAATGGTTGATATATTATAATTATGTATTTATAAAATACCGTCTCAACTCATCCTATTTCATTAGATCCAAGATGTGATCTAGTTCTGAAGGATGAACCAGATATGGACAGTTCCAATAAGATTTCATCTTGAACAAAAATCCATTTTTGGATTTATTGCATCTATTGAATGACCAAAACAAAGGGGGATATGTGTTACACCACGATTTTGAATCAAAAGAGAGATTTCAAGAAATGGCAGTTCTATTCACTCTATCCATAACTGAGCCAGATCTGGTGTATCATAGGGGATTTGCCTTTTCTATTGATTCCTACAGATTGGATGCAAAAAAATTCTTGAGTGAGGTATTCAACTCTAGAGATGAATTGAAATCAAAAAGTAGTCTTTATTGGTTCTACCTCCTCTCTTTTATGAAGATAATGAATCTTTTTATCGAAGGATCAAAAAAAAAATTAGTCTAGATCTATTGCAAGAATGATTTGGAAGATCCAAAACTAAAAACATTGGTATTTGCTAGCAACAATATAATGGAGGCAGTCAATCAATATAGATTGATCTGAGATCAGATTCAAATCCAATATATAACCTATGGGTACATAAGAAATGTATCGAATTGATTCTTTTTAATGAATAGATCTGATCACAACTTCCAATATGAAATTCAAAGGGATCAAATAGAAAATGATACTCTGAATCATATAACTATAATGAAATATATGATCAACCAACATTTATCAAATTTGAAAAGGAGTAAATGGTTTGATCCTCTTATTTCTCGAACTGAGAGATCCATGAATCGAGATCCTGATGCATATAAATAAGATGGTCCAATGGGAGCAAGAATTTCCAGGAAAATTTGGAACATTTCATTTCTGAATAGAAGAACCATTTTCAAGTAGTGTTAGATTGATTACGTATTAATCAATATTCGATCGATTGGTCCGAGGCTATCGACAAACAAGATTTGTCTAAGTCACTTCGTTTCTTTTTGTCCAAGTCACTCCCCTTTTTCTTTGTGAGTATCGGGGATATACCCATTCACAGGTCTGAGATCCACATCTATGAATTGAAAGGTCCGAATGATCAACTTTGCAATCAGTTGTTAGAATCAATAAGTGTTCAGATTGTTCATTTGAATAAAATGAAACCCTTCTTATTGGATGATCACGATATTTCCCAAAGACTGAAATTCTTGATCAATGGAGGAACAATATTACCAATTTTGTTCAAAAAGATACCAAAGTGGATGATTGACTCATTCCATACTAGAAATAATAGTAGGAAATCCTTTGATAACACAGATTTCTATTTCTCAATGATATCCCATGATCGAGATGATTGGCTGAATACCATGAAACCATTTCATTGAAGTTCATTGATATCTTCTTTTTATAAAGCAAATTGACTTCAATTCTTGAATGATCCATATCACTTCTGGTTCTATTGTAACAAAAGATTTCCTTTTTATGTGGAAAAGACCCGTATCCATAATTATGATCTTACATAAGGACAATTCCTCAATATCTTGTTCATTCACAACAAAGTAGTTTCTTTGTGCGTCGGTAAAAAAAAACATATTTTTTTGGAGAGAGAGACCACTTCACCAATCGAGTCACGGGTATCTGACATATTCATACCTAATGATTTTCCACAAAGTGATGACGAAGCATATAAATTGTACAAATCTTTCCATTTTCCAATTCGAGCCAATCCATTCATACGTAGTGCTATTTATTCGATTGCAGACATTTCTGCAACACCTCTAACAAAGGAACAAATAGCCAATTTTGAAAGAACTTATTGTCAACCTCTTTCAGATATGAATCTACCTAATTTAGAAGGGAAGAACTTGCATCAATATCTCAGTTTGAATTCAAACATGGGTTTAATTCACACTCCATGTTCTGAGAAATATTTACCATTCAGAAAGAGGAGAAAACAGAGTCTTTGTCTAAAGAAATACGTTGAGAAAGGGCAGATGTATAGAACCTTTCAATGAGATAGTGCTTTTTCAAATCTCTCAAAATGGAATCTGTTCCAAACATATATGCCATGGCTCCTTACTTTGATAGGGTGCAAATATCTAAATTTCACCCTTTTGGATAATTTTTCTTTAGATACTTTTTCAGACCCATTACCGATACTAAGTATAAGTAGCAGTCAAAATTTTGTATCCATTTTTCATGATATTATGCACGGATCAGATATATCATGGCCTATTCCTCAGAAAAAATTGTGGGCGATTCTTCCACAATGGACTCTGATAAGTGAGATTTCGAGTAAGTGTTTACCGAATCTTCTTCTTCTATCCGAAGAAATGATTCATCGAAATAATAAGTCAACCGTTCTATTTATACGGACACATCTGAGATCAAAAAATGCTCGGGAGTTCCTTTATTCAATCCTTTTCCTTCTTCTTGTTGCTAGATATCTCATTCGTATACACCTTCTCTTTGTTTTTCGAGCCTCTAGTGAGTTACAGACAGAGTTAGAAAAGTTCAAATCTTTGATGATTCCATCATATATGATTGAGTTGTGAAACCTTCTATATAGGTATCCTACATCTGAACTGAATTCTTTTTGGTTAAAGAATCTCTTTCTAGTTGCTTTAGAACAATTAGGAGATTCTCTGGAAGAAATACGAGGTTCTACTTCTGGTGGCAACATGCTATTGGGTGGCAGTCCTGCTTATGGGATCAAATCAATATGTTCGAAGAAGAAATATTTGAATATCAATCTCATCGATCTCATAAGTATCATACCAAATCCCATCAATAGAATCACCTTTTCGAGAAATATGAGACATTTAAGTCATACAAGTAAAGATATCTATTCATTGATAAGAAAAAGAAAAAGTGTGAACGGTGATTGGATTGATGATAAAATAGAATCTTGGGTCATGAACAGTGATTCAATTGATGATGAAGAAAGACATTTCTTAATTCAATTCTCCGCCTTAACAACCAAAAAAGGGATTGATCAAATTTGATTGGGTCTGACTCAGTGTGATCATTTAGCAAAGAATAACTCTTCTTATCAAATGATTGAACAACCGGGATCAATTAACTTACGATACTTAGTTGACATTCATACAAAGTATCTAATGAATTATGAGTTCAATATATCCTGTTTAGGAGAAAGATGGATATTCCTTGCTTATTATCAGACAATTGCTTATTTATAAACCTCGTGTGGGGCTAATAGTTTTCATTTCCCATCTCATGGAAAACCCTTTTCACTCCACTTAGCCCTATCCCCTTCTAGGGTTATTTTAGTGATAGGTTCTATAGGAACTGGACGGTCCTATTTGGTCAAATACCTAGCAACAAACTCCTATGTTCATTTCATTACGGTATTTTCGAACAAGTTCCTGAATGACAAGCCTAAATGTTATCTTATTGGTGATATCAATATTGATGATAGTGACTGATGATAACCTTGATACAGAGCTACTAATTATGATGAATGTGCTAACTATGTATGTGATGCCGAAAATAGACCAATTTGCTATCACCCTTCAATTTGAATTAGCAAAAGCAATGTCTCCTTGCATAATATGGATTCCAAACATTCATGATCTGTATGTGAATGAGTCGAATTACTTATCCCTCGGTCTATTAGAGAACTATCTCTCCAGGGATTGTGAAAGATGTTCCACTAGAAATATTCTTGTTATTGCTTCGTCTCATATTCACAAAAAAGTGGATCCCGCTCTAATAGCTCCAAATAAATTAAATACACATGCTTCATTAAGATATGAAGGATTCGAGTCCATAACCATGGGTTACAATGCACGAGATCTTGTAGTACTTATCAATGAGGCCCTATCAATTAGTATTATGCAGAGGAAATCAATTATTGAAACTAATACAATTAGATCAGCTCTTCATAGACAAACTTGGGATTTGCGATCCCAGGTAAGATCGATTCAAGATCATGGGATCCTTTTCTATCAGATAGGAAGGGCTATTGCACAAAACATACTTCTAAGTAATTGCCCCATAGATCCTATATCTATCTATATGAAGAAGAAATCACGTAAGGAAGGGGATTCTTATTTGTACGAATGGTACTTCAAACTTGGAACGAGCATGAAGAAATTAATGATACTTCTTTATCTTTTGAGTTATTTTGCCCAATCCATCACTCAAGATCTTTGGTCTTCACCCAGACCTAATAAAAAGAATTAGATCACTTCTTATGGATTCGTTGAGAATGATTCTGATCTAGTTCATGGCCTGTTAGAAGTAAAAGGCACTCTGGTGGGATCCTCGCAGACAAAAAAAGATTGCAGTCAGTTTGATAAAAATAGAGTGACATTACTCAAACCAAGGAATCAGTTAGATATGATGCAAAATGGATCTTGTTCTATCATTGATCAGAGATTTATATATGAAAAATACAAATCAGAGTTTGAAGAAGGGGAAGGAGAAGGAGCCCTTGACCTGCAACAAATAGAGGAGGATTCAATCACATAGTTTGGGCTCCTAGAATATGGTGCCAGTGTGGTAATCTATTTGATTGTATCGAAAGGCCGACTGAATTGGGATTTCCCTATTGGGCCGGGTCATTTCACGGTAAGTAGATCATTTATCCTAAAGAGGATGAGCTTAAAGAGAATGATTCAGAGTTCTTGCATAGTGGAACCATGCAGTACTAGACACGAGATAGATCTTCCAAAGAACAAGGCTTTTTTTGAATAAGCCAATTCATTTGGGAACCTATAGATCCATTTTTTTTCCTATTCGAAGATCAGCCCTTTGTCTCTTTGTTTTCACATCGAGAATTCTTTGTAGATGAAGAGATGTTAGAGGGGCTTATTACTTCCCAAACAAATCCTCCTACATCTATATATAAACACCAGTTCATCAAGAATATGCAAGAAAAACACTTCAAATTGTTGATTCATTGCCAGAGATGGCTTAGAACCAATAGTTCATTATCTAATGGATCTTTCTATTCTAATACTCTATCCAAGAGTTATCAGTATTTATCAAATCTATTCCTATCTAAAAGGAATGCTATTGGATCAAATGACAAAGATATTCTTGAGAAAGAGATGGCTTTTCCTGGATGAAATGAAACATTTGATTCATGTAACAGGAAAATGATTTCCCATTCCTTAGCCATAAACATATGTGGCTATGAAAAGGGGATTAAGTGGAACAGAATTGGCTGGGTGGTAGAGTCATGGAAACACTTGTTTATTCCATATTTTGGACCTTAGCTCCATGGAACAATATGCTACTTACTGCTAAAACATGGAAGAATTGAAACCTTAGATCAAAACACTATATATGGATGACATGAACTACCTAAACAAGAATTCTTGAACGGCAAACAACTAGAGCCTCTTACTCACTACATCAAATAATTTCCATTAATGAAACCATGTAAATCCATCAGAAAATCAAAAATACACATGTCCGGTGAAATGGTTGTTGCTATCTACTCCAATAACAAATCCTTGGTTTAACTGAATAACTAAAGAAAATAGATAAACCTTTCTTCTCATCTTAGGTCGATGGATCTTCTTAATTGGAATATCCCCATATGAATAATACACATTCCAGTTGACTGAGTCTAATTTGAATTTTTAAATTGTTTTGTTCTGAAGCAAAGATACCCACGGAGGCCAGTTCATCCTATTTAGATATTCACGACCAAGGGGTACTGTATTCTCTTTTGAATAGGCACTGAAAGGAGAAGGAAGGCTGGAATGCCAACAGACATTAGTCTATTCTCTAATTCATCCAACCTGATACCATTTTGGGAATGTCTAGTGCCAAAGTCACTGAATGAGTAAGTCGCCAATCCCTAAAATGGACTATGTCCTTTATCTGCTGGGTTATAGGTACTGTGGATATTTTATCAGAGAGTTCTATCAATCTACCCTTGTGTGATTCCTGTTGAATCATATACTTGGGGGTGGGTGCAGGGCGGGAGATTTCAAAATGGACTCCGCATTCATTAGATAGAGAAGATCACCAAGATTTCATGATCCATTGCCAAACCTATTCCAATTCCAGCAGCCCAGACTCAGATCGGGGGGATCGCCAGAATACTTCGTATCAACAGATAAGTGATACTTGGTATATCAATACAATATTGATTGGATCAGAAATCTGTTATTGAATTGCTCATTCAATGAGCATTCTCAATATTATGCCTTGAAGAGGATTCAAACCTCCACGCTCTTTACCATGAGATGTTGAGTCTTGCGTGTCTACCATTTCACCATCAAGGCATCTTGAAAATGAATCATATTCCATGAATATGATATCTATCTAGTGTCATATATTCCATATATGACAAAATGACAAAGGTGGAGTGTTGGATTACCTCTATTGATCGGTCATATAGGCCTGAGTTAGACATCAAATTGCTTCGATTTGCATTATCCGGAGGATATCTTATATATATCAAAAAGATGGATGTACAATCAAACCTATTTCTCGATTGAATAGAAGCCCCAAAGAAGTGAATATGGTACCCAAATAATGATAGATACGGCAAAAGTGGGTCCGATTACTCCTATTCCTAATCCTAAATAGAATGTTAATGTAACAACATAGGGATCCATATGTAAGTAAATAGAGTATCTATTTACATATGCTCGAATGACCCCTTCTCATAATAAGAATATATATAACCCTATTATGGTCTGGTCCGGTATGGAATGAAATTATAATTTGATGATTGAGTTGATTCCATGATTATAAGTTCATAACCCCAGTCCCTTCCCATTTTGGGCCAAACAAATCTACTAATTCTTTTATTCCAGTTAGTAAAAGGGATCTTGAACTAAGAAATAGACCTAGAAGCTAAAAGAGGGTATCCTAAACAATTGCAAGAATTTGGTTCATTGATATTCCTTGTATAGTAGATGCTATCACACATACAGTCATACTAAATTTGATAGAATTGTTTGATCTTAAAGGGAATCTTCTATAATTTTGCACATGAGGGGTTATTTTCTGGTTTCATCCAATCATTAATAACTTGATTATTTTTAGATAATAGTTGATAGAACAACACTCGTAAGGAGTCCTATTGAAACCAAGAAATATAGGCCCACTTGCCATCCACACTAGAATAGATGGAGTTTTCTGAAAAAACCTGCTAGTGGAGGAAGACCTGCTAGGGATAAGAGACATAGGGCTGTAGAGAGGCCCAAAAAAGGATCTTTCGTGTATAATCCTACATAATCTCGAATGTTATCAATTTCGATACATAGACCAAATAATACAATGCAGGCAAGAGTTCCTAGATTCATGGAGATATAGAACACCATATAAGTTATCATGCTTGCATATCCATCATTTGAGTCTCCAACAATTATTCCAATAATTACATATCCAATTTGACCAATGGATGAATATGCAAGCATACATTTCATGCTTGTTTGAGTAATAGAAATGAGATTCCCCAATATCATGCTACGAATAGCTAGGATTTCCAGAAGAAGATGTCATTCATTTGATGAGAAATAAAAAGGAATATCAAAATTCGCACGGCTAAAGTTGAACAGCTACTTTCAAAGTAACAGAAAGAAAAGCAATGACTAGAGTGGGAGATTCAATGTCAAAAAGAGGATTCCTCACTTCTTCCTCTCATTCAAAACTGTGCATGAGACTTTCATCTCGCATGGCTCCTAAGTGATAAAAGAAAGAAGAACTCATCTTCTTTCTTTTTTTATTACCTTCCTCGCGTATGTATAAGACCAAATCCATTCGATTTTGAAAAAGGATTACTAATCCTTAACTTTTCCAGGAATCCTTCATCAATGGTTGTGAATGACTGACTTTCTCAATCTTTTCGACCTTGGTTCTACAGGAGCAAGTCAGAAAGATTTAGAAATAGAACCATCTGATTTGATTCATTCTCAATAGTCATGAGATGATCATCTTAGGGTGATCCTTTTGTCAATAGATGCTCCTATTACACTCGTAGTCTCTAAAGGATGAGAACTAACTATGTAGCATCTACATCGATAATTCAAGTATTGTATATCTCATTAGTCCAATCCTTTGTAAGAACTACCCATAATAATGAACTTGCAAAATGATCTTTTTATCATAAAGACATTCATTCGTTGAAATTGTTCGTTTGGAAATTTCTCGAAAAGCTAATTATAGGTTCTTCTCTCCATCGGAACAATAGGGCCTTTATGCTCATTACTAAACTTGTTAAAGAGATGAAATAGAACCAAGGCCTATCTTTTTTATCAGAGGTTGAATCGATCATCAGAAGAAGAATTAAGCCAAAATTAGGGTACATTCTGGGAAAATGAAACTTCCATGGAAGAGATGCAAATGAAAGGCTTTCATAAAAATTCTCGTATAATCAAGAATGAAGTTTTCATTCTGTACATGCCAGATCATGAATTAGTAACTGCATCCAATCTCTAAAAAACTCCCAATTGTTTCGAACTTTCCATTTTTGGAATGGAATATTTACAGAATCCCCATGAATAAATAGGATCAAACCTTATTCCATGATATTTCCATAAGATTCCTCTTTCTTATTCTTAAGCAAGCCCCCGAGAGGGCTTAGTTGATCCATGATTTATTTTCATCTTTCTTTCCTTTTTGTTTGTTTCGAGAAAGATATTGATCAATTTCGATTCTTTCTTTTTCTATTGATTCTTTTTTGATCGAGATGTATGGATCCATGGACTATTCATGTTCATGGATTAATGAAAATGTGCAAAAGCTCTATTTGCCTCTGCCATTCCATGAGTCTCTTCCTTTTTGCGTATGGCATCGCCACTCCCTTTGGCAGCATCTACTAATTTGGAACTTAATTTGAAAGCCATATTTTGACCTAGACATTTTCGGGATGCCCCTAATAACCAATGAATGGCAGGTGCTTTTCCTTGTGAATGAACAAAAATGCTTGCACAAAGCATATGATCCTCATTTGAATGGACCATATTGTGGGACAATAAAAAAAAATTACATTCACATGCAATCAAAAATGATTTCCTATTTTCTACGAAAGAAAAATTTTCCATAGAAACTTGGAGCTAAATACAAATACAAGAAATACAAGATAAGATATATACAAGAATAAATAAGATGATATTCATCCACCACCTATATATTTGATTCCTTCCCCTATAAAGAAACTAAACAGACCAATTCCATTTGTAATTCCCTCAATTATGCATCTATCAAAAAATTGAGTTAATTTTGCCACTCCTCTTATCCCCATTGTAAAGATCTTAGTATAAATGATATCTATGTAACCATGATTATATGACCAATTGCATATCACATTTTTTATTTGATCCAAAAGAATTCTCTTAAGGCCTATTTTTACAGATGAATTGATTAAGTCCAAATTTTGGAAAGATGAATAAACAGACCCATAGAAAATAAATGCTATGAATAGTCCAAAAAGAGCTATAGTTGCTGAAAAAAATTTACATTTATGAAAAATTCATACCAATTTGGAAAATGATTTGAATTTGAGTGGAAAGTGTTTGTTGATGTCGATATAGTTAACCAGTTCGATAATATATCAAAATATATTACTCCTATATCAAAAAGAACTCTTATTAATCCAATAAACAAAATAAATAGTACCAATAAAAATAGAGGAAATAGCATCGTATAGTCTGATTCATGAGGATACGTGTAAGTGTATTTTGTTCGCAAATAAGTACAAAAGTATTGCATCTGATTTATTACATTATCATATATTTTATATATACCCTTTGAAAAAAAGAATACCTTATTAGTATTAGTTGTAGTTGAGGAAAGTAAATTTGGATTGTCTATTTTTGGTACCTCTTTTCCCCATATACCTATAGATATTGAATGACTTTTAGTACTACTATAATTTTGAACATGAACATGCAAATATCCATCAAAAGTAAGTAAATACACACAAAACATATAAAATCAATTAATCCTATTATCAAATAGGATATTATTGTGAAAATTGGTGAATACAACCAACTATCAGAAAGAATTTCATGTTTAGACCAAAAACAAGCAAGAGGTGGAATACCACAAAGAGAAAGTGTACCTAATAAAAATATAGTTCTTATAACTGGAACATATTTTGTTAAACCACCCATAAGAACCATATTTTGACTTTTATCTGGTGAATATCCAACAACAGGTTCCATTCAATGAATAATAGATCCGGATCCCAAAAATAATAAAGCTTTAGAATAAGCATGAGTGATCAAATGGAATAAAGTAGCTCGATAAGAACCTATACCTGGAGCTAATATAATATAACCCAATTGAGACATTGTGGAATAGGCTAAACTTCTTTTAATGTCTCCTTGAGCAAGAGCCAAAGTAGCCCCTAATAGTAGTGTTATCATACCTATTAAAGAAATAAGATTCATTATGGAAGGTATAACTATGAAAAGAGGAAAACGGCGGGTTACAAGGAAAATTCGTTGTGTTACCATAGTAGTAGCATGAATAAGAGCTGAAATGGGAGTAGGTCCCTCCATAGCATCGGGTAACCATACATGAAGAGGAAATTGTGCAGATTTTGCAACTGCACCAATCAATAATAAAAAGGCACACAAACTAGTAAATAAAAGATTGACCTCACTATTATAGATCAAGTTATTAACTATTTTGAACTAATCCCAAAATTCTAAACTACCAGTTATCCAATAAAAACCTAAGATTCCTAATAATAAACCAAAATCCCCTACATGATTAATTACAAAAGCTTTTTGACAAACACTTGCAGCAATAGGTCGTGTGAACCAAAAACCTATTAAGAAATACGAACACATTCCTACAAGTTCCCAAAAAAATATGAATTTGTATCAAATTGGAACTAGTAACTAATCCCAATATGGAAGTATTAAAAAAACTTATATAAGCAAAAAAATCTTAAATATCCCTGATCATGAGACATATAATTGTCACTATACATAAGAACCATGATTCCAATAGCAGTAATTAGTATTGATATAATAGAAGTAAGGGGATCAATCAAGTATTCGGACTCTAATGAAAAATCATTATTGATAATCCAAGAACATAGGTATTGATAGATAAAACTTCCATTTATTTGCTGAATAGCCAGATTGATCGAAAACCCCATAAGTATACTTGCAGTAAAACACTAACAAAAATCCACATACGACGACTAATCTTTATTGCTATTGGAATATGAAGAAGTCCAAATCCTATTGACAAAGTAACTGGAAGCAGAAGAAAGGGTATTATCCATGCATATTGATATATATGTTCCGTAAAAAAAGGCAAATTCCAATTTTTCTCTAATTTAATGAATTTAGTTTAGTTGTTTTTGGTCCACCAATTCTATCTTTTTTAAAAGTAACAATAAACAAAATTTCATTTTTTTTTAATTGATTCGAATATAGATCATATTGCTAATTAATTATTTAATCTAATTAATTTGCAATATGATCTATATTCGAATCAAATATTGTTTTGGTGCAAATTAATCAATTAATTGATAATTGATCAAGTTCGGGGCAAGGTGGCTATAATTTTAATTTAAATTAGAACTACAAAATCTGATAAGATAACCTTAGTTGTTTTTTATTTCAGTTCTATACGAAGTATCATAGGATTGGGGATTTTCAATAAATAGAAGTTTTTCTTATTTGATTGGAATCTAATTAATTAATTTAACAAACTAATTAATCAATTACACAATGAGTTAGATTTCAAATAAATTAACTAGAATAATTAGATCTTTTTTTTATTTAGTATTAACCAGTGTTAATATGTTAATGCCATATGTTATGCGATGGGCATGTATTATATATTTTATTTATATATCAATTTCTATATAATCTATATAGGATTTTCTCTTTTGATTTTATTATATATATATATTTGTTGTATATTAGAAACAAAAAAAAATTTTGAGAAAAGAAAATAAAAAAAACTCTTATTCGTGTTCGTGCAACACAATAAGTTAAGAAGGAAGAACAATCATTTTTAAACAATACATGTCTTCCACATAGAATAATAAGAATTAGTAATTTAAATGGGGAGAGGAGAAAACAAATTGAAGAACCCGCAAATATTGGCAAAACAACAATTATTGTTAACCAAGGAAAAGAACTTGTGATGGAGACAAGATATACTTTGACCAAAAAAACCCGTGCTCGGAATAATATATTTTATCGAGTATGGGCTTCTGTTGGTAAAAAGGAATCAAATGATTTAAGTGAAGTTTTTTGTAGCATATCAATAAGATAGACCCATGCTGCGAGTTGTTTCATGCCATAAATAAACGTGGACACTCAAAATATCGGTTGGGCAAGCGGATTCACATCTCTTACAACCCACACAGTCCTCGGTTCTTGGCGTGGAAGCAATTTGCTTAGCTTTACATCCATCCCAAGGTATCATTTCCAATACATCTATGGGGTAGGCTCGTACACATTGAGTACAACCTATACATGTATCATAATTTTTTACTGAATGCGACATTGGATCTGTAACTTCAAGTTTTGAACATAAGAATTTTCGATCTGGTTTATAGTAAGTGAATCATATATTTATATTATAGATTATAGATACCAGATGAAATGGTGGTTTATCAAATTTTTGAATTCATATCTGAACTGAAAACTAAACTAAAGATAGATTAATATTTCTAACTCTATTCATAAGAAAGGGCCAATAAACTTTGACTTCTGTTTTCGCAAACGTGGTCATAGTGCATGCGAATTTCAATTCAAATTGGTCAAAAATCAATAGAAAAATGAATTCTAATGGATTTAGATTAGAAATTAATAGAATTTATTATAGTATAATTAATTATACTATAATTATACTATATAAATTCTACTATAATTATACTATAATATGTCTTTATTTATATGTATATGATTATTTTATATTTATTTTTATTGCAATTAATTATTCAACAGATTCAATTGATTAATACGAGTTTATTTTCTATTACAATGGATTGTCGAAAGAATAGCTAGCCCAATAGTGTCTTCAGCTGCTGTAATAGCTATAACAAAGATTGAGAAAATGTCTCCTTTTAATTGGCGATTATCAAATAAATCAGAAAATGTTACAAGATTAATATTAACTAAATTTAGTATAAGTTTGAGACACATAAGTGCTCTAACCATGTTTCGAGTTGTGATCAATCCACAAATACCAATTGAAAATAAATATACACTCACAAAAAATACATGTTCAAACATCATTGACTAATTCCTCATCAAATTTTGATATGAACAAAAATTCAACTAGATTTCCTTGACTAGAATAGAAAATTGCAAAACAAAAGAAGGTATTGGCAATAGATTTAACCAAAAATCTTTCTATTTTTTTATTTGATTTAGAACTTTTCTTTTACTTTTAATTCTAAGTATTTTTACTGATGAGCCATAGTAATTGCACCTATTAAAGAAATTAGAAGAATTATTGAAATAAGTTCAAACAAAAGATAAAAATTGGTTGATAAACAAATCCCAATTTGTTGAACTTACTTATTAAGTCCTATTCTATAATTTGGTTTGATCTTGTAGTCCAAATAATTCCACACCATGATGTGTCTCGGATGTAGTAATTAGTGAAAAAAATACTTGTAGAAATCACTGAAGTAACTCCATCTCCAATTGTCCAAAGATGGGAATCATTGGAATATTCTGAACTCTTCATGAATATTATAGTAAATATGATTAAGACATTTATGGCTCCCACATAATAAGAAGCTGCACAATAGCCACAAAATAGGAGTTTGATGGAATATAGAATAAGGATATACAAAAAAGAAGGCATCCCAATGAAAAAGCAAAAACAATGGGATTGGTAAGTAATACCACTCCCAAACCCCCTAATATAAGAACTGATCCCATAAATTTTACAAGAATACCATGTATTGGTCCAAGTAAATCCATTATGTATAATATATAAAATAAGAGATAAAGACATTTCATGACCTTACTGAATGGTCCAGGAAAAATGCTACTCTATTTTTTTTCTTGTATCTTGTATATGATATGTTCCTAATTTAAATTTTATCCTCTATATTATGGATTAATGTGGATAAACTTATTGGACCAATCCTATCCTATTTTTTTTAGGTGAAAAGAAAAAAGTAGTTCAAATATTCAAAATCATCACCAAAATCTATTTTGAGTTTAAATTAAAGAATAATTCTCAACAGCAAGTGGTTATAATTAGTATTTGTAGTTACTAACCAAGCAAACCAAAAGAACTTGGATTTTTTATATTAAAACAAAATTTTAGTAATTGGTAATCATTCTCAAATCAAGTGGTTTATCCTTGTCTATTTGGATTTGAGTCAAATTCAGAATTGTTTGAATTGTGTAATCTCTAATTACTGACATCGGTAACTATCCCAAGGCAATTTGATTATAATTTAACTCGTGATGATCATAAGTAGAAAGTTCATATTCTTCAGTCATTGATAAATAGTTTGTTGGATAATACTGGACACAGTTACCACAAAATATACAGAACCCAAAATTAATATTGTAATTAATCAATTGTTTTTTTACTATTTTTTCTAATCTCCAATCAGCAACAGGTAAATCTATGGGACATACATGAATACATACTTCACAAGAAATACATTTATCATATTCAAAGTGAATTCGACCGCAGAAATGCTCTAATGTGATCAATTTTTCATAAGGATATTGAATGGTTATAGATAAATGATTAGTGTGGGATAAGGTAATTATAAAACTTTAACCAATGTACCTTGCAACTCATACTGTTTGTTGACTGTAACCTATGACCCTAGTCACCATAGGGAACATATTGTATATCCATGAATAAACTGATGTTTCCTTTTCTTGTTTGAGAGAGGTTAGTAGAATATCGTTATTTTTTACTTATAGTGAAACAAGTTGTAAAGAAGTTGTCAATAAGAGATTACCAAGAGAGATAGGTAAAAATTTCCATCCAAGATTTAATAGTTGGTCCATTCTCATCCTAGGTAAAGTCCATCTTGTTGTGATAGAAATGAACAGAAACAAATAAGCTTTAGCTAATGTAATAAAGATAGTGATTGGAATTCCAAAGACTGCAACCATTTTCTTTTATACGAAAAGTTCAGGATGGAATATGTACGGAATAAATAAACTCCACCCTCCTGAGTAAAGGACTATTACAAATAGCAAAGAAACTAATAGATTTAGGTAAGAAGCAACATAAAAGGTAACCTGCTACTAATTTGGTTTGATAACCTGCTACTAATTCTTCTTCTGCTTCCGATAAATCAAAAGGTAATCTCTCACATTCTGCTAGAGAAGAAATTAGGAAAACTATAAACCCTATGGGTTGATGCCATAGATTAAATCCCCCAAAACCATATTTTGACTGTGCCTCAACAATATTAACTGGACTTAAACTATTAGATAATCATAATCGATAATAACATCACTGTTCATATCGCTATTCCAAAATCGTACATGAGACCTCAGCTTTGTATGGCTCCTCTATGGTTACAACTATATGTAAGGACTGGTATTATTAACATCTTTGTAGGGAAATAAAAGAATAAAGATACATAACATTGTCCTAAATTAGGCCAAAAAAATTATGTTTGCTAGGATAATAAAAAACACTTCCGAATTGATCTCATCCCTTAGAATTCCAATTTTTTCTTGTTCAGTAATAACTTAATCTTTTAATAAAATACTCATTATATTAATTAAGCAATTAGATACTAGTTCATAAATCAGGATAAGAATTCCATATGTATATGTATGGGTGGAAGAAAAAAAAGAAATAAGGATCTTTTTTTTATTATTCATTTTTTTCTGATTCTATCTATTATATTTTTTTATTGTATTATTGTATGTGTTCCATTTCTTTTATTCCTTTCTTCTTTTTGAGAACTCAAAATAAAAGGAAGATACTCTAAAAAAATAATAAAGGATTAATTTGTTCTTGCTAGTTATTTCTTTAATCAGTGAGTAAGAGCATACTCTAGATCGGAATCGTGCGGGAGTACTGCTTGATTATTTCTACTAACTTAAAGCCTTGTTATGATTTGTTTTATGTGGAAATACCACTTTTCTGATACTTGAGATTATCTCTATTACTAATCTTTTGTGTACCTTAGTGTTCCTAATCGTCCACTAATTTTTTATTGATCCCCGGTATGGTAATACATACAAGACAGTAGTAGAAACTTCATACGATTGATCTTTTGCACCCACTTCAAGATATGATAACACAAATCTAATCAAAGAATCTCAAGCTTGGGGTAAACGGTGTAAACCATTTATGTTTACTTTCACTTTATTCTTGTACATAGGGAATGAGATTTTGTCTTCTTACTGCGAATTTTAGGCTGTTTTGTTTCACTCATATAACTATCAGCTTTAACTCATCACCTCAAATGATAAATAAAAAGAGAATATCTATTCAATATATTTAAGGTCTTTTCTTTCATTTTTTTCCTTATTTCTATTAGAGAGGGAAAAGCTCATGTTCAATGAATCGCACGTAAAGATATTGATAAGACACATAGAGTTAATGATATTTCATAACTAATAGATTGAGCAGCAGCTCGTAGACCACCCGAAAAGGAATATTTATTATTTGATCAATATCCTGACATAAGAAGCCCAATAGGTGCAATACTTGAAATAGCGATCCATAAAAAAACACCTATACTAAGATCAACTAAAACAAGATGATACCTAAAAGGAGTTACTAAATGATTTAGTAAAATTGATATGACTGCTATAGATGGCCCAATACTAAACAAATGAATATTCCCTCCAGATGGTAAGAGGTCCTCTTTAAAAAGTAGTTTGGTCCCATCCACTAGAGCTTGAAGAATTCCAAATGGACTGGCATATTCCGGCCCAATACGTTGTTGTATGGCTGAAAAGATTTCTCTTTCTAACCAAACAATTACCAGTATCCCTATTATGATTCCTAATATAAGGGTCAAAACAGGGAGCAATAGCCATATGAATCCATAGACTTCTTTTAAGTATTCCGAAGAAAAAGAATTGATAGATTAGACTTCTGTCGTATCAATTATCATTTCAACGATCAACTTCTCCCATAATTATATCTATACTACCTAGTATCATCATGATATCAGCCAATTTCATTCTTTTAACTAGTTGGGGAAGAATTTGCAAATTGATGAAACCGGGTTGACGAATTTTCCATCTCCAGGGAAAAACACTATTATCTCCTATTAGATAAATTCCTAATTCTCCTTTTGGGGCTTATACTCTCATAAAAGGTTCTTGTTTCGACAATTCCAAATTGGGTGAAGGTTTTTACTAATGAATCTATATGAAAAATGATTCCATTCAGAATTTCTTGTTCTATCAAAGCGTCGGACTTCCAAATTTTCATAGGTCCCCCCGAGAATCCCTTCTACAACCTGTTGAATAATTTTTAAGGATTTTGTCATTTCACCTATTCGTACTAAATAATGAGTTAATGAATCTCCCTCCTTTTGCCATTGGACTTCCCAATCGAATTCATTGTAACACTTATAATGATCAACTTTATGAATATCCCATGGGATTCTAGAAGGTCTTACCATTGGTCCTGATAGCCCCCAATTTATTGCTTCCTCCCCACCAATAATGCCCACCCTTCAACTCGTTCTAAAAAAAGGGGATTTCGTGTAATAAGTTTTTTATATTCAGCAACTCCTCTTAGAAAATAATCACAAAAATCCAAACATTTATCTATCTAGCCATGGGGTAGATCAACAGTTACTCCTCCAATACAAAAATAATTATGCATCATTCGCATACCCATAGCAGCTTTGAATAAATCATATAGCAATTCCCTCTCTTTGAAAATAGAGAAAAAGGGAGTCTGTGCACTGATATCCACCATAAAAGGTCCAAGCCATAGTAAATGAGAAGCTATACGACTCAGTTCTAGCATAATTACTCTTATATGGCTGGTCCTTTTGGGTACTTGAACATTTCCCAATTGTTTTGGTGCATTTACCATTATTGCCTCTGTCAACATGGTAGCTAAATAATCCCAACATGTTACATAAGGTAGATATTGTATAATTATTTGGTTTTCTACTATTTTTTCCATTCCTTTGTGTAAATAGCCCAACTTGGATTCATAGTCAATAATATCTTCACCATCAAGAGTAAGGATCAGGTGAAGAAAACCATGCAAATGAGACCCTTTCTTGTATCTGGTACAATCATATCTTTTCTTCCCCGATTCATTATTTCTTGAATTTATCAAGGTTCATTAAAAAGATAACTAATATTAAAAATGCAAATGAAACTTGAAATTAATGAGTTTGAGGCTCCGAATATCCAACTGCCCAATTAATATCTTATAACGTACTCTATTTTTCTTTGACAAATAAGTCAGCAGTCGTTGATGTCTTCCCAAAATTTTTCGTAGACCTCTTTGCGACAAAAAATCTTTTTTGTGCAATTCTAAATGTGAAGTAAGTCTCCGTATCTTATTGGTAAAACATAATACTTGAAATTCAACAGATCCCCAGTTTTCCTCTTCTTCTTCTTATGGAATGACTGAGATGGATGAATTTTTAATCATAAATTTTTTTAATCTTTTTCTTTCTTTTTCATGGATTTTATCAATCAAGAAAAATAAGAAAAAAATTCTTATGCCAATCATTTAATCTGTTAAAGGCAAAAATTTGGATTTATTCATATACTACCTTTTTACTTATGTAAATCCAAATTCAATTTGGATATTGATAGAAAAGGAAATTTTTGCATTTGCGAAAGAGAATGTGTCTTTTGTATCTAAAAGGATTCCACACATTTCTTCCTAGATCTAGTTGAATGGATACAAATATGCTACTAAATCAGTATCATGTACTAGAATCTAACACAACATATATTTTTGCTTTTATCTACCTACTAGATATGTCGTGTATTTCTTATATGAATAGGTAGGAAATATATCATTAGATAATTCTGAATTGTGGATACATATGTATCCTTGCCATACTAAATTGACTGCCTTTTTGGTATCAAACGAATAACGATTCATACAAGCTAAATCCTCTAATCGGTAATTGGGCCAAAGAAACAATTTAAATTTAGTGAATTTATTTGTATCTCTATTAAGATGCTCATTCCAAAATTGTCTGTACTTTTTTATGTTGGTTTTATTATAAAATATTGGATTTCTATCCATAATATTATGATTCCAAGAATTAAAAAACTTAGAATTCTCAATTCTCTGTGACATCTAGGAGATAGAATATTTTTCGGAACAAGAAAATCATAATTATTTTTGTCTCCACTCACAAGCATATTGTTATATCATCAAATGGATCTATCTAAACTTTGCTTATCAACAACATATCTCTTTTTTAATGTAATTTCCATTAGTTTGGTTTTTATCGATCAATGAAATATCTATAGTTTGATATATAATAAATTGGAATTTTACACCCCATTTGAAAGATAGCCGAATTGGTTCAATAATGAATATTCCTTTTTTTATTAGTTCTTTAACAGTTATATTCTTTTTAAGCAACAATACATCCAGATGCATCTCCCCCCAGTGAATCGAGGATATAACAATTTCCTTTATATTTATCAGTCAAAGTAGGAGACAATACCTTGACATTATTCAGTATTCTTTGCTCCAAAGAGTCATTCCATTTTAATTGAAAAAGGAAATATTTTTTCAAAAAAAATATAGTTTTCCTTCTTTTTTTATTGTTTTTTCTTTCTACGTTTTTTAATTTTAATTTCTGATTTTGTGCAATTCTCTTCAGCATCTTTTTTTTTGGTTTTGTTTTTGTAGGTCTGATCTAAGATTTCTTTGGCTTTGTTGTTCCTTTTTTTCTTGGTTGGAATTTTCAAATTCAATATATTCTTTTTGATTAGATAATATAGGAAGATTCTTATTCTTTTTTTGATCTACATTAATGTCTCTACATTGACTAATATTTTCATTTATGATTCGTGATTTCATCCTATATGCATTAAGTGGTTTAATCTTATATGTATTAACAAGTAGTCCACATTCTCAGAAGAATCAAGGTTTTTGGATTTGATATGCTATGATATAACCTTTCTTGATTTTGATTTGTTCCCATCCAATCAAGAAGAATTCTACAATCCAAAAATTTTCTATCCATATTTTGATCCATATCAATAATATATCCTTCCTCCAGGTAATCACCAATAACTATACTTACCAATATCTAAAATGATTCGAGTTTAATAGTATTGAAATTATATGGAATTTCTTGGTTCTCATTTACTTTTAATGTTGGTCGATAAATATATGAGTCTTCCCTATTCCTATAATTCATATATTCATGTAATAAAAGATCACATTTGTAGTGTTTTTTTGATTTTTATTTTTGACTCTTCAATGAATGCACCTTATAATAATCTTGTTTCATGTAATAAATTAATTGGTCTTTTTCTTTTTTATACAAATCCAATTTTATTGAGTCTTTATTTTGCAGGATATGATGTTTATTAACTTTATTTATTTTATTTCATCCTTTTTGTAGTACTAATCGAGACCATTTGGTCTGAGATAAATTGTATTGATAATGATCCTTTAACCAATTTTTCCATTCACTCATTTTAGACTTATCAATTTTCTTATACTTTGATTTGGCATCAAGTATTTCTTGTGCTATACAATAATTCTTCATTGTATCCCCAATTAATGGATAAGTTATGTCATATTGACGTACAGATCTCAAGTAATACTTATTAAGTAATTGGGTCTTTGATAATATATAAAATACATATGCTTGAGACAAGTAGGATAGGTTCTTGTAAGAAATATTTGAATTATTATTACTAATTTGAATAATATTTTGAATAATATTAGTATTAGAATATGATTTTTTTTAGTCGAAATAAAATTCATTGTATTTTGATTTATTTGACCCTTGTAAATGATGGATTTATTGATAAAATAATGTGATTTATGTATTAATTAGATATATTATCTTTTGAGTATTTGCCAAATATCTTTATGCAATTGCAGTTTTTTATCATCACAAATTAGAACTATTTTTTTATTGTCTTTTGTGATTTGTTCTATTTGATTCGCTCTTGTGAGTGTCCTATCAGCAAGGTTTTTCATTTTTTTTTCCTATGAGTGAATAATTTGTCCAACCCATAGACTGAATTTGAGTGGTTGATTTATAAGTAATTTTATTACTCAATTTGTAATCTTTTCTCTTTTCATTCGGTTCATAAACTTTCATTTTACTCAATCCAAATAAGAATAAGAAAATTGGATTGAGTTTTTTCAATTCTCTCATTATCCATTTTCTAACTACTTTGATAGTCCATCCTATTTTTTCTTTCCTAACATTCAGAACTTTTAGAAACTATTTTATTTTTTCTTTGAAAACTCTTAAAACTGGAAAAAAAATTTTATTTTTCGATTTTTTGTTTCGAGTTCTTTATAAATGGGTTTAGAAAAAGAAGGTCATTTTTGGGCAGAACCGAAGGGAACTTCTGCTTCCATTCCCCATATTGTTAAAAAATAAAAAAAAAATTTCTTTTTTTTTCATTAGATTCCTATCATTAGATAGGACCTTAGACTTTTGCCAAGGTTTTAGCCAAAGGAAATAGAGTCTTTATTTGAATACCGTCTATTAACCAATCCTGGGGAAATTCTATTTCTCATAATTGAACACCATTATAGGTGCATTTAATATGCATTTCTCTATTCCAATCTTTCAAATACTCACACCACTCCGAGAATTGAAATAATAACATACGCCCAATATTTTTAGCTATTATCAATGAAGGCAATAGAATATATTTTCTAAGAAAAGATTGGGTTATTAACATCAAACCCCTTATTGTTTGAGCAAATATAATGGTATCCCAAATTTTGGATGTTACTATTCGTATTTCCTCATTTTTTGTTTTTTCTCCGCCTTTTCTTTTTTTTCTTCCTCGGAAATTTGCAATTCTGGTTCTCTTCTTAACCAATTTCTAAAAATGAGGTTTCTCATTTCTGATATATCAAAAGAAGAGACAAGAAATGTTTTGTCTATTTGATACAAAAAAAAGCAGAGAATGTATATTTGCATGAAACATTTCCCAAGTAATGGTCTTACATCTTTGAGCATGCATGGTTCCTTTGATTATATCTCGACGAAAATCGAATTGTTATGAGTAATGCATCAAAGCTAGTTCTTCATCTTCATCACTATTATCATTATTACCAATATCACTAATATTAATAGCATCAATAGAGTTATCTGTAGTAGTCAAATTTGCATTATCAATATTGTCAGTATAAATTACCACGCATTTAGCTCTTCTTGAATGAATCTCAGGATCTTTCAGTGATTCTTCTTTAGTTTGTTCCTGCTCTTCTTCTAAATCTAAATCATTGCTCAATTTATATGACCATCGAGGAACCTCTTTACAAATTTCTTCTATTCCATCTTCTATTTCATTTTCTATTCCAATAGATTTATTTCAAATTGTTATTTGGTCATTTACATTTCTATCAGTTGTAATTCCTTCAAATTGAAAAGATTTTCTTGACTTTCTAAATTAAGTGTTTTTTGTTCTGGTAATGAAAATAATAAAGAAAATTTGATCAAGGTCAGACTATGTGCAGGCTCAAAAGAAGATTTACCTATTGAGTTAAAGTAGTTACCAATATAAGTCACTACTAATTTCTCAACAAACGTATTCTTTTGATGCTCAAATTCTCAGTAATCATTATAATCATTAATATACTTAAAAATTATATCTTTAATTTTATTGATTTTATTTTTCCAAGTTTCTATGGAAAATTTTTCTTTTGTAGAAAATAGGAAAATATTTTTGATTGCATGTGAATGTAATTTTTTTTTCTTGTCCTGCAATATGGTCCATTCAAAAGAGGATCATATGCCTTGTGCAAGCATTTTTATTCATTTTCATCATTGTACAATCTGGTTCTTTTTTCGAGCATATATAGAAAAGAGTTTTCTAGAACTTTTATTCTACTTAGTAATTCATTACTCAAGTTGTACTTTTTTCGTTCATTGGTATAAACCCAATGATTATATAGGTCTTCATGGGATAGTTTTTCTGTCATCTACAAAAAAAATTTCCGTTCTAACATTTCTGAAAAAATTGATAAACTGGGTGGGTATATAAAAGATTTTTTTGTCCATCACTTGCACATGTATAAACAAAATATTGTGAGATTTCATTTCGTACAACATTTTCAAATCGATCATTTTTTATATATCACAATGGACGATTCCATCATTTATAATTGAAAAGAAAATTTACAAGAGATTTTTTACATATTAAATAAGTCTTTTCTTTTTTATCTTCTTTAAGTCTTCCCAATTGCCAATTATCTTGATGGGTATCAAGATAAGAATCTTCATAAACTGGGCTATCTTTATAGCATGTCTCTTTAAAGTGAAAGTAGAATTCATCCTTTGTTTTTTCCTTTCCATTTGCTCGGATCTCTTCCTTTTCATCTATTTTGTCTGGATAAAAGAAGAGAATACTAAATATTCAAGCCATAGAATTTCTCAATTCTAACACAAGGTACTTATTAGGTCGAATAGAATTATTTTGCCATATCCAAAATAATACCAATCCAACCCATTTCATGAATAAAATGTGACCAATTAACCAACCAAGAAAACTACTTGTTACAAATAACATCTTATTGTTGCATCGAAACGTATAAATATTGACTAATCTGGCTAATATTGAACTTCGTAAAATGAAATGGTTGAATAATTGAAAAATTAGATTATTCAGGAATACACATTGAATGCTGAGATTATGTATTGAATTTCTGTTAGTAGATCTATAATCAAAAATGTTTTTTTGATTGTTCCAGAAGAAATGAAACAAAAGATATGATAGAACTAGGATAGTTATTGTATGAGGTCTACCCAATGCTAGATGCAGAGGTGCATAATAGATCGATATGAACATCATGATCTATCTCATAATAAATCTTATTGTTGCTGATACTTCCTTCTTGGTTCCTTCTTCCATAACCCGAGCTCGCAGAAGGAAGAGATAAGAGTGCCCTATGGAGAATGTGGTCAGAAATCCATAATAGAGTCCAACCACAATGACCAACTTTATTATCTTCATGCATAAGGATAATAGATTATCTAGTGGAAAAGATTTCAAAATCATCACAAACCTTCCCTTTTTATTTTCTATTGCAATTTCTCGATTATTATATAATGATTTCTTAACTTTCCATATATATGGACTAGAAATGACATCTCTTATGTCCATGATACCATCTTCTTCGATTGAACGATATCTCATCTCTTATGTCACTGACACCAAAGGGATATGAAATGAATGGAATTGGGATATAGATGGAATATAATGAAATAGAGCCACTTTGAGGTTCCCTATGAAATGAGGCATGGAACAGAACCACTATGAAGAAGTTCTGGGAGTTACAAAGGAAGCTTCAGACTCATATTGTTCATGGGTTGAGAATGGGAGTTGAACTCTATGAGGTTGTATCTCCCATTGTTCCTCAGTAGCTTAGTGGTAGAGCGGTTGGCTGTTAAATGACTGGTCATAGGTTCGAATCCTACTTGGGGAGATTTGATTAATTCCTAATTCAAGAATGAAGAATTGAATGAAATAAATAAATAAAGGGCTCACTTTGACCGTTAGGAGTAGGTAACCCATTCCTTGTCTTTGTTTCTATTGATTCTATCTCATCTTATCCCATTCTTATGATATTTAAGACTCATCGTCCTTGGTGTAGATCTAGGATAATCCCTTGTAAATAGCCAATTAAGAATTCTCAGATGATGTACTAGCAGTGCATCAAAGATGCAATCATCGATTCTCCCAATAGGCCACAATTACCGCAAGCAAACATATTAATGACAATGATGAGGAACACATTTTATCCATGCTACTAATACTTGTATATTTGTACTTGTTCTACCAATTTCAACAAAAGACCCATAGTTCAATAGCTTTGCATCTACTATCCCGATCATGATTTTCCTACCCCGAGAGGTAAAGGAAAGGTCCTTCCTTTTTGGGTTGGTTATGGGCGAGGAGGGATTCAAACCCCCGACACCGTGGTTCATAGCCATGTGCTCTAATCATCTGAGCTATAGGCCCCACCCATCTCCACTGGATCTGTTCTCGAGAGTACCCTCAAAAAGGAACCTTTCCTCTCCTCAGCTATTTCGAGTTAAGAAGATGTGAAAGCACCTTTCTCTCTATAAAATACTATAAGAATAGTGTGTTTTGAAGTGTGAAGTGGGAGAGAAGAGATGTCATAATTGGGGTTTTGAATAAGATGACCTTTGCATTTTTTATTTTGATCTTTTTCCTTTTTAAAAAGTAAAATAAGAGGTGTTAAGCTTTTATCATTATCATTCTGGCATCGAGCTATTTTTCCACAGGACCTCCCCCACAGTATTGTTATTGTAGTAGACTTTAAACACCAAGTTCGGGATGGATTGGTGTGGTTCCTCTACACCTAGGACACTAGAATATCGAATTGTGAATGAAGAAAGGATGAGAGAAAAGCATATTGGCTAGTGATTATGAGGCTCCAATTCTTGACTTCTTGACTGGAAGGGACACCAAAGGCCTCTGCCCTTCCATCCCTTGGATAGATAGAGAAAGGTGGAGCATTTTTTTTTGTTTTTTCATGTTGTTAAATAGTTGAACAATGAAAATGGATGGCGAGTGCCTAATCAAATTGATCAGGTCATATAGGAACAAGGTTCAAATCTCTCAGTCTGTTAGGATGCCTCAGCTGCATACATCACTGCACTTCCACTTGACACCTATCGTAATGATAAATGGCTTGTCTCGCCGTGACTTTACCTTGGATTCTCAATACTTCTGTTGCTCCATCCCCGCAGGGGTAGAGAACCCGTCGCTATCTTTACTGTGCTACCAGAGGCTCTGGGGAAGTCAAAATAGGAGATCACTCATCTTGGGGTGGGCTTACTACTTAGATGCTTTCAGTAGTTATTCGCTCCACACTTGACTACCCAGCGTTTATCATGGGCACAATAATTGGTACACCAGAGGTGTGTCCTCTGCGGTCCTCTCATACTAGGGAAAAGTCCTCTCAATGCTCTAATACCCACACCGAATATGGACCGAACTATCTCATGATGTTCTGAACCCAGCTCACGTACTGCTTTAATGGGCGAACAGCCCAACCCTTAGAACATACTATAGCCCCAGGTGGCAAAGAGCTGACATCAAGGTGCCAAACCTTCCTATCGATGTGAACTCTTGGGGAAGATCAGCCTGTTATCCCTAGAGTAACTTTTTTCCATTGGGCGATGGCCCTTCCACTCGGCACCGTCGGATCACTAAGGCCAACTTTTGTCCCTCCTCAGTGTGTGGGTCTTGTAGTCATCAGGTCACCAACTTCCTTGACCTTCCAGCACTGGGCATGCGTCAGCCCCCATACATGGTCTTATGACTTTGTGAAGACCTATGGTTTTGGTAAACAATCACCCGGGCCTGGTCACTGCGACCCCCTTTGTGAGGAGGCACCCCTTCTCCCAAAGTTATGTGGCTATTTTGCCAAGTTCCTTAGAGATAGTTGTCTCACGCCCCTAGGTATTCTCTACCTACCCACCTGTGTCAGTTTCAGGTGCAGGTACCCTTTTGTTGAAGGCCATTCAAGCTTTTCCTAGGAGTATGGCATGGGTTACTTCAGCGCTGTAGCGCCTGGTACTCGGACATTGGCTCTAGGCATTTCCTCTACCCCTTACCCTAAAAAAGCAAGGTCACCTTGCATCCTTGAACTAATAACCATCTTTTGGCTAACCTAGCCTCCTCCATCCCTTGTGACCAATAAAGGGTAGAACAAGAATATTCACCTGTTGTCCATCAACTATGCCTTTTGACCCGATCTTAGGCCCTGACTCACCCTCTGTGGACAAACCTTGCAGAGGAACCCTTAGGTTTTCGATGCATTGGATTCTCACCAATGTTTGCATTACTCAACCTGAGATTCTCACTTCCGCTTCATCCACACCTGCTTGTGTGGGTGCTTCCCTCTAAGGCCGAATGCTCCCCTATCGATGCATTTTTACATCCCACATCTTCAGTGCAAGAGTGCTTGATCAGTGAGCTATTATGCACTCTTTCAAGGGTGGCTGCTTTTGGGCAAACCTCCTGGCTATCTCTACATTCCTACCTCCTTTATCACTGAGTTGTCATTTAGGGGCCTTAGCTGGTGATCCTAGCTGTTTCCCTCTCGACGATGAAGCTTATCCCCCATCATCTCACTGGTCGACCTTGACCCCTGTTATTCTGGGGTCATATCTAGTATTCAGAGTTTGCCTCAATTTGGTATCACTCTCGTGGCCCACACCAAAATAGTGCTTTACCCCTAGATGTCCAGTCAACTGCTGTGCCTCAACACATTTTGGGGAGAACCAGCTAGCTCTGGGTTCGAGTGGCATTTCACCCCTAACCACAACTCATCCGCTAATTCTTCAACATCAGTCAGTTTGGACCTCCACTTTGTTTGACCCAAGCTTCATCTTGGTCATGTATAGATCACCCAGGTTCAGGTCCATAAGTAGGGACAATCACCTTATGAAGACTCACTTTCGCTACGGCTCCGGTGGTTTTCCTTAACCAAGCCACTGCCTATGAGTTGCCGGCTCATTCTTCAATAGGCATGTGGTCAGAGATGACATTCTCCTCCCATTGCTTGGGAGCTCATGGTTTCATGTTCTATTTCACTCCCCGATGGGGGTTCTTTTCAGCTTTCCCTCACGATACTACTTCGCTAGCAGTCACCCAAGAGTATTTAGCCTTGTAAGGTGGTCCTTGCTGATTCACATGGCATTCCATGTGCCCCATGTACTCAGGTCAGAGTGTAAGCTAGTGATGCTTTTGGCTACTAGACTCTTGCCATCTAGGGTGCAGTACTCCACTGCTTCGCCTAGCAGCATGATGCTTGTATTGCTCTCCCACAACCCCATTTTGACATTTTAGGCTGCTCCCATTTCGCTCGCCGCTACTACGGGAATCACTTTTGCTTTCTTTTCCTCTGGCTACTAAGATGTTTCAGTTCACCAGGTTGTCTTTTGCCTACCCATGGATTCAGCAGCAGTTCGAAAGGTTGACCTATTCGGGAATCTCCGGATCTATGCTTATTTTCAACTCCCTTAAGCATTTTGTCACTTGCTAAGCCCTTCCTCATCTCTGGGTGCCTAGGTATCCACCGTAAGCCTTTCCTTGTTTGAACCTCGCCATTAACATTAAGGCTATGCCATCCTAAGGTGCTGCTAATGCTAAATGGAAGGATCTTATCAACATCCATGAATCAGAAATCATAGATTGAACTACTGGACCAGAAAAATTGGGTTCTATCATAGTATCAGCTAAGTTCATGGGCTGGAGATAAGCGGACTCGAACTACTAACATCTGCCACAGGGTAAACCACCGCCTCTCAAGCCTCCCCGACTAATTCTACCATAGAGGCCAATGATAGACAATAACTCCCCCCCAAACATAGCTTACAACTTTCATTATACTGAGCTCTCCAAAGAGCAACTCTTCTTAGAAGGTGCTGAGTTGGAATCCCATTCTAAGGATTCTTGTGGTTTCAGAGAATCCAGCTATAGGAGAATAGGAACGGAGAGCTCTCCCCCTTTTTCTGTCCAATTCTTTGGTCTTAAGAACGCTAGTTTTAAGATCGAGTGATTGCCCTTCTCTGACCCTTACTACCCAACTGGAGAGCAGACATCTAATGCATTCCACTTATTGAACAGGGTCTATGGTTGGTCCATGACCCTTGGATGCCAAAGGTGTCCTTGGGGTGATCTCGTAGTTCCTACAGGGTGGAGACGATGGGGTCGGTCCATGGATTTTTCTTCATTTTGCCACATATCGCTCAAAGGGTTGAAGGGAGATAGTGCATCAAGCTATTCGCAAGGGCCAACTTGATCCCCTTCCCTAGGGATCCCAGATGAGGGAACCCTAGGAGAGCCACCGACTCCAACTCTCGCCCATGTATGATCCATACTAGATCTGACCAACTGCCCATCCTACCTCCTCTACATTTTTGATAGCCCATCTTTTTGTCTCAGTAGAGTCATTCAGTGGCATGTTTCGTTCCTCTTCCCCATTACTTAGGAAAAGTGAGCCATCAGTTTAGGTACAAGATACTATCATTACCGCCTAGACAATTAGACATCTAACCTTTAATCACAATGACCCAATTGCAAGAGCAGAGCTCTACCAACTGAGTTATATCCCCCCGAGCCAAGTGGAGTATGCAAGAAAGAGTCAGATGCCTCTTCTATCACTTTCCCTAGCACAGCTGGGCCATCCTAGACTTGAACCAGAGACCTCACCCGTGAAGTAAATCATCGCACCTACAATCCAACCAATTGGGAGAGAACTGATAATTCTTTTTTAGGAGTGATTCATCCTTCCCAAATGCAGCATACAGCGCTCCATTGTACTACACTCTTCAAGTGTGCTTACCTTCTCCCTTACGATGGCAAGTCTTTGTGAAATAACTCCAATGGGAAGAAAAAATAAGGCATTAAGAGACCCTCTTGGTCCAACCCTAGACACTCTAAGATCCTTTTTCAAACCTTCTCCCATTTCAAGTCAAGAGATAGATAAATAGACACATCCCATTGCACTGGTCGAGGGGCGCTCATAGTGACTAAGGGGGTCGAAGACCAAGAAGTGAGTTACTTATACCAAGCATTCTTCTTATGGCTAGATCCAATCTCCTGGTCCCTGTGGAAAGGAAAAAGAATTTCATGTTCTTCTCTTCCTTTCGGGAAGGGAGGATTAGAGAAATCCTATTGATTGTTGCTTTCTCCATACCTCCAGGAAGGCATGAAAAAAGGCTCGAATGGTACGATCTCGAACGGTACGATCCCTCCGTCATCCCAGAATGAAAAGGGTGATCTTATAGTTCTTGGTCTATGAAAATATGTTGTTAGGTGTTCCATTTTCCCATCGAGGCCAAACCTAAACCTGTGCTCCAGAGATAGTTGTCCATACACTGATAAGGGATGTATGGATTCTCGAGAAGAGAGGAGCTGTGGTGGTCGCCCCCGGACGGCCCGGATCCCATGAGTGAATAGAAAGTTAGATCTACATTGGATCTCACCTGAATTGCCCCATCTATCCTCCTGAGGAGAAGTTTGGTTTCAAACTCTGATTTGAATGGGAGGAGTATGCCATGCTAATGTACCTTGGATGATCCACTTCGGGTCAAGCGTTGATGAGCACATTGAACTATCCATGTGGCTGAGAGCCCTCATAGCCCAAGCACAACGATGCAATTATCAGGGGTGTGCTCTACCACTAAGCTAATAGCCCATCGTGTGGGCCTTCCCCTGGGAGGCCTGCTATGCTAAAAGTGAGAGAAACCCCATTTCTCTCTTTCCTTTTTATGTCCCCGTGTTGTCACTACACGGGAGGGACATGGGGACATAAAAAGGGGGATCCTATCAACTTATTCCAACCTAGGATAATAAGCTCATGAGCTTGGTCTTACTTCACCATTGAGAAACAAAAGAAGACTTCCATATCCAAGCTTAGCTCAGACATAGCTCGCTTCTTTTTGGATGTGAAGTAGTGTCAAACCAAAATACCCAACAAGCATAAGCTCTCCCTGAAAAGGAGGTGATCCAGCCGCACCTTCTAGTATGGCTACCTTGTTATGACTTCATTCCACTCACTAGCCTCACCTTCAGCATCCACCTCCTTATGGCTAAGGTAATGACTTCGGGCATGGCCAGCTCCCATAGTGTGACGGGCAATGTGTACAAGGTCTGAGAATGAATTCACCGCTGTATGGCTAACCGATGATTACTAGAGATTCCGGCTTCATGTAGGCGAGTTGCAGCCTGCAATCTGAACTGAGGATAGGTTTTTGGAGTTAGCTCACCCTCACGGAATCGCGACCCTTTGTCCCACCCATTGTAGCGCATGTGTCACCCAAGGCATAAGGGGCATGATGACTTGACGTCATCCTCGCCTTCCTCTGGCTTATCATCAGCAGTCTATTCAAGGTTCCAAACTCAATGGTGGCAACTAAACACAAGGGTTGCACTCATTGCAGGACATAACCCAACACCTTATGGCATGAGCTAATGATAGCCATGCACCACTTGTGTTTGCATTCCCAAAGGCACCCCTCTCTTTCAAGATGATTCATGGAATGTCAAGCCCTAGTAAGGTTCTTCACCTTGCATCGAATTAAACCACATGCTCCACCTCTTGTGTGGGCCCCCGTCAATTCCTTTGAGTTTTATTCTTGTGAACATACTCCCCGGAGGGATACTTAATGCATTAGCTATAGCACAGCACGGGTTGATACACACAACGCCTAGTATCCATCGTTTACGATAGGACTATTGGGGCATTTAATCCCATTTGCATCCCTAGCTTTTGTCTCTCAGTGTCAGTGTCAGCCCAACAGAGTGCTTTCACCGTTGGTGTTCTTTTTGATCTCTACACATTTCACCGTTCCATTGGAAATTCCCTCTGCCTCTATCGTACTCTAGCTTGGTAGTTTCCACTGCCTGTCCAGGGTTGAGCCCTAGGATTTGATGGCAGACTAGAAAAGTGACCTATAGACGCTTTACGCCCAATCATTCTGGATAACACTTGCATCCTCTATCTTACCATGGTTGTTGGCATAGAGTTAACCGATGCTTATTCCTCAGATACCGTCATTGCTTCTTCTCTGAGAAAAGAAGTTCACGACCCATGGGCCTTCTACCTCCACGCGACATTGCTCCATCAGGCTTTCGCCCATTGTGGAAAATTCCCCACTGCTGCCTCCCATAAGAGTCTGGGTCATGTCTCAGTCCTAGTGTGGCTGATCATCCTCTCAGACCAGCTACTGATCATCACCTTGGTAAGCTATTGCCTCAACAACTAGCTAATCAGATGCGAGCCCCTCCTCGGGTGAATTCGTCCTTTTGCTCCTCAGCCTATGGGGTATTAGCAACCATTTCTAGTTGTTGTTCCCCTCCCAAGTGTAGGTTCTTACACATTACTCACCTGTCCACCACTGGAAACACCACTTCCCGTCCGACTTGCATGTGTTAAGCATGCCGCCAGCTTTGATCTTGAGCCAAGATCGAACTCTCCATGAGATTCATAGTTGCATAACTTATAGGTTCCTTGTTCATGGACAAAGCATATTCGAAATTGTCTTTCATTTCAAGGCATAACTTGTACCCATGCGCTTCATATTAGCCTGGAGTTTTCTCCCAGCAATATAGCCATCCCTACCCTATCACGTCAATCCCACGAGCCTTTTATCCATTCTTGTTCGATCACAGCGGGGGGGCAAGTCAAAATAGAAAAACTCCCATTGGGTTTAGGGATAATTAGGCTCGAACTGATGACTTCCACCACATCAAGGTGACACTCTACCACTGAGTTATATCCCTTCCCGGCCCCATCGAGAAATAGAACTAACTAATCCTAAGGCAAAGGGTCGAGAAACTCAATGCCACTATTCCTGAACAACTTGGAGCCGGGCCTTCTTTTTGCATAATTACTATTATGGATATGGATAGAGTAAAATAATGGGAAAAATGGGATTCCATTGTCAACTGCTCCTATTGGAAATAGGATTGACTATGGATTTGAACCATAGCACATGGTTTCATAAAATCCGTACAATTTTCCTGATTTAAATCGAGTAGGTTTTGTTTTACATAAAGAAGATTTTGTTCAGCATGTTCTATTTGATACTAGTAGGAAAAGAACCTGACTCAGTATTGTTAAAAAAAGAGGGGAGGCAAAACTAAGTCAAGATGATACGGATCACCCCTTTTTCTTTCGCCAAAGATCTTACCATTTCCGAAGGAACTGGAGCTAAATTTCTTTTCAATTTCCATTCAAGAGTTCCTATCCGTTTCCATGCCCTTTTTCCTTTTTTTTGAGATTTCAAAAAATGAAATGGACAAATTCCTTTTCTTAGGAACACATACAAGATTCGTCACTACAAAAAGGATAATGGTAACCTCACCATTAACTACTTAACTTCATTTTCATTTGTGAATTTATTTCATTTGTGAATTTCATAATAATACATGTCCTACCGAGACAGAATTTGTAACTTGCTATCCTCTCTTGCTTGGCAGGAAAAGATTGACCTTCGTCGAAAGACTGATTTATTTGGATCAACATGAGGGTCCAACTCCATTGACAGAATCCATGTTGTATATTTAAAGCAGGTTGACCCCCTTTCTTCTCTCAAGGTACAACCCTCTTCCCACTGAGCCTCCTTTCTCCTCAGTCCACAGAGACAAAATAAAATGTAGGATTGGTACAACAGTTCATCACGGAAGAATGGACTCATTGAGCTGGGATCACTAACTAATACTAATATAATAGAAAAGAACTGTCTTTTCTATATACTTCGCCCAGTTCCATTGTTACCGCGGGTCATACGCAATTGATCAGATCATATAGATATCCCTTCAACACAACATAGGTCATCGAAAGGATCTCGGATGACTCACCAAAGCACAAAAGCCAAGAACTTTCAGAAAATGGATTCCTATTTGAAGAGTGCATAACTGCATGGATAAGCTCACACCAACCCGTCAATTTTGGATCCAATTCAGGATTTTCCTTGTGAGGTATTGGGAAGGAATTAGAATGTAATAATATTGATTCATACAAAAGAAAAGGTTCTCTATTGATTCAAACGCCGTACCTATGGAATAGGGATAGAGGAAGAGGAAAAAGGACGAAGGTTTCACATAGTAGGAGATACATGTTTGACTTTCCTTTTTGATTGTTCTTGATCAATGAAATGTAATAGAATGCTAATATTTTTAGTATAGTAGGAGTACATACACGAATTGTATTGATTTATTGTACGATAGAGAATGTACTTACCATAATTATCTCGGTAGAGTATTTTTTGGGTTAAATCAACTTTTTCTAGCTTAGCTCTAACTTTCTTTGTGTTTTCTCAATTACTAATTGGAAACAATCTATTTCATTCTCATTCCAATTTTCCATTGAATTTTTTGTCTTATACTTGTTTCTATAACCTACCACTTACCGTCTTTTTTACACTTTTACATACAATTACCATATAAAATACCATATGATTGTTATTCTATGGGTTATACACATATCCTAAAGAATAAAAGTGAGATGGAAAAGGGTGAGTTAAAGTTAAGTATAAAAGTTTAATATTCCAACAAATTTACTCAAAAAATAAATAAAAGGATCTTCTTTGGTCTTTTATTTTTTCAGTATCCTCCTTTTGGATTTTCGATTAAAGTTTGCGTACATACATAAAAAAAATTCAGCAAGATTTCCTTATTGGATCAGGAATCCCATTTTTTATTTTTTATGGATAAAAATTTTCTTGTGTTATGTTATACTATTCAATTCTTGACGATGAATCAATTTGATACATCAGATATTATTATTCATAATATTGATCCGATTCAGTATCATCAGGATGCAATTCATCCTAGTGAATTTGCAGGAATTACAATTTCTTATTTCTATGGGATTAGATCCCGCATTATTGTGAAACAAAAAACAATGAGATTATGGACGTCAATATTCTTGCATTTATTACTACTGCACTGTTTATTCTAGTTCCTACTACTTTTTTACTTATCATCTATGCAAAAATAGTCAGGCAAAATGATTAATTTGACTGAAAGTTGAATTATTAATTCTTATGAATGATTGAAGAAATGAAAGAAAGGGACTCAAACTCCAAGTCTTAAATGATTAAGGGTGGAATCAAAAGTATCTGAGTTACTATGTGAGATAGTATGGTAGAAAGAACTAGAATATTATTCTAGTTCTTTCTACCATAATATCTTCTATTCTATGGTTGTTTGTATAGTATTTTTAGTTAAGGTTGTATTGTATACAAATACAGGCTTTATATAGATCATAGGATAATATATATCTCATATATTAGACGTACATCTATAAATTTGAATAGTCTTTTCTATTTTATTTCATTTTCTTCAATAGATCAATTTGTATAGATTTTGATTAATCCAAAAAAAATAATGGAAGCCTAATTTAACTCTTCTAATTCCTAAGTTTCTTTTCATTCAAAAGAATCAAGAATAGTATGACTATATACTATAAAAAAATGAAACGAAGGAAAAGGAATATTTCTTGGATTCCCGTCTCAAGACAAGAAGTCATTGATTGAACTATTAACAAATAATCCATGGAGTTCTATGGTAACTAACTTCTTCAGGGTTGGAAAAGGAGTAGAATGCAAGGAAACTCCTATTTTCTTATGTAGGACCTCTTTTGATAATTGAATCTCTAGCCGTTTCCAATAGCAAGTATATATCGTCATAATAGTAGAACAACTTTTTCTCAGAATAGTAAAAAAAAAGAGAAAGGAGGAAAAGAAAAATAAGGAAAAATAATAGGGATTGCTTTTTCTCATTTAATATCCATTATTCTATTAAGAACTAAAAACTGGTGCATCAAAATAGAATATTTAGGAAGAATTTTGTTGGAAAAAAATTTCCTATTATGTCTAGATTTGAGTCTCGAAATATAACTATGGTAATCATTCATTCTTTGATTGAATGATTATTATTCATTATTATATTTTTTTTACTATAATTCAGTATAATTTTGAAAGAGTTAAGGTTTTGAAAAATGATCAATTAAAGTAAAGAATTAATATAATTTGATTACCAAATGGAGTAATCAATTATACCCTAGAGCCCACTCCTTCCCCATACTACAAGTTAAAGGGAAAATGAAAAGACTACTATTAAAGCAACCCAAGTGAGACTTACTATGTCCATGTCGAATTATACCTCCTATCTCTATGAAGGAATTATTTTATTGATCAATAATTATAGTAAAATTAATGGTGCATAGTTAAAATAAAAAAGGATAAGGATTCTGACTTAAGGCTATCTCTAAAGAATAAAATAAAAGGTGACATAGCCACCCTGTTTGAATATCTGAGCACTCAAAACTTCTAGTGAGTCTCGATATAAAGTATTTTTAGTCCTTTCCACAACTCCTAAATTTATTTCCCATTAGATTATAGCCTTTCCAATCTAATTCCAGATAGAGTCAATAAACACTACCTATACTAAGGTAGTGTAAGATAATTATGAAGTTTTGGATAGTTTCTCGTATAATGCTTTCTTCAATCCTAGAAGAAAAAAATGGGGAGTGCTTTAGTTTATAGGATTTCTGACCTATTACTTTAATAGTTCTAAATCCCCAAATTGATTCTCAGTATTTATTGTCTGATTCCATTTTATTTAGCAAAAAAATGGCATGAAACAATCATTAATAAGCGGAAGTTGTTTCATCTCTATTGATACTGGTTTGGGACATGTACAAAACCACCGAAAAAATTGACAGTCTTTTATAGATATAGAATCTACCTACATATCCTAAAAATCTAGTATCCCTAGTATCAACGGGCCCAACCCTTTGTCCCTACTTTTGTGGGTCAAGAATTCATCGAACAATCAACAGAATATGAAATCTCAAGTCTTTTGTTGAGTTGATTAGGTGACACCCAAATTTCAACTGGGGATAAAGAATTTGCAGTCCCCTGCCTTACCACTTGGCCATGCTACCAAATCTGATAAAAAATGGATAAAAGTATTATCCATATTCTATTACTAATAATTCTTTTGAAAATTATGAAATTACTGAGAACATCCTTTTTATATTTTATATTTGGATCTTGAATCCCATTATATCCCTAAATTAATCCATCACTATATCTTTTTCATTGAATCCCATTTAGATTATTCTCTTCAATTGATTGTATCTTAAAACATACATCCTGCTTAAAAAAAATACCCTTTCTTTTTTTTTCAATAGAAAAGAAAAGGAAAAAATAAATTTACATTCACAGACTGCAAAATTCAGGACAAACTGTGTTCCCTTAATGCCATAAGAAAATGGCATAAGAAAAGCAAAATGCCATATGAAAAGTAAATTGATTTACAACTAATCAGTATAAATTAAATTATTGTTAATAATAGATCATTTTCCATTTCCATTATAACAATATATATGTGTCTATGTAAACCCCAGAATAGAAATTGTTACACAGATATTGATTGTATTGAGTGGGGTCTTCCTCTTATGCACATATCCCTGTAGAAAAGTAGAAAGTAGAAAATCATTGTGCTTTTTCATTGGATATATTGAATAAAAAATAGGAAATATGATATAGTGTGACCTGCTCCATATTTAGGTTGCCAAAATAAAACTACAATAAAAGGATACAATATGAAGATTGCTAGATAACTATATTGGATCGCCATACACCTACTAAATACTATTCTATTTCTCAATTGTATTCTATAAATTTTACTATAAAAAAAGAATCCGCAAATTCTTTTTGAACATTAACCAATTATTTTGTCTTTATTGCATTCATAATTGTACAAAAGTGGAAGTGGATTTAAATTTAATTTAAATTCTGAATCCATTTACTTTTTGCTACCCAATTTGATCATAATATCATACATAATAGGTAGAGATCCATTTTAATATTCTATACAAGACTCTATACGTGTCTGTAAGGTAAGTGGTAGGGTTTTTTTCTAGAAATTATTTTCTCAACTCATTTCTATTTGTACCTGTCGAAAATATTCTTCATTCCTTCATCTCCTCTCACTTGATATGTATGAATAAAAGACATGTATGGGGGTTTCCTAAAATTTTATGTGATTCAGTAAATAGAATATACATTCCATCATTCCTAGATTGATTCGTATAGTTCAATGAAGACTGGGGAATTTTTCGATAAAGAGGAAATTTAAGATTAAAATGCTCCGGGATCGAAATGGGGAAATGTGTACAATGCCTAGATTTAACCAGATCCAATTTGAGGGATTTTGTAGGTTCATTAATCAAGGCTTGACGAAAGAACTTCACAAGTTTCCTAAAATTGAAGATAGAGATCAAGAAATCGAATTTCAATTATCTGTGGAAACATATCAATTGGTAGAACCTCGATAAAAGAAAGAGATGTTGTGTATGAATCACTTACATATTCTTCTGAATTATATGTACCTGCGGGATTAATTTGGAAAGCCTAGCTATGCAAGAACAAACTGTTTTTATTGGAACCATTCCTTTAATGAATTCACTTGGAACCTCTATAGTAAATGGAATTTACAGAATTGTGATCAATCAAATATTGCAAAGTCTTGGTGTTTACTATCATTCAGAATTACACCATAATAGAATTTTTGTTTATAATAGTACTATAATGTCAGATTGGGGAGGAAGATTAGAATTCAAAATTGATAGAAAAGTGAGGATATGGGCTCGTGTGGTAGGAAACAAAAAAATATCTATTCTAGTTCTATCATCGGATATGGGTTCGAATCTAAGAGAAATTCTAGATAATATTTGTTACCCTGAAATTTTCTTATCTTTCCTGAATGATAAGGGAAAAAAAAAATTGGGTCAAAAGAAAGTGCTATTTTAGAGTTTTACCAACAATTTGCTTGTGTAGGTGGGGATTCGATATTTTTTCAGTCCTTATGCAAGGAATTACAAAAGAAATTTTTTCAACAATGATGTGAACTAGGAAGGATTGGTCGACAAAATATGAATCGAAAATTGAATCTTGATATACCATAGAACAATACATTTTTGTTACCATGAGATGTATTGGCTTCTGCGGATCATTTGATCCAAATGAAATTTGGAATGGGTACGCTTGACAATATGAATCACTTGAAAAATAAACGGATTCATTCTGTAGCGGATCTATTATAGGATCAATTCGGGTTGGCTCTTGTTTGTTTAGAAAATGTGGTTCGAGGAACTATATGGGGATCAATCAGGCATAAATTGTAACACCCCTATCGTGTTCGATCGAACCACAACACAAGTGGACAACATACAAATAAAAGGTTTACAGAATACATAGAATTAAAATTTATTTCATCAATACGAATATAGTTCAGATAACATAACGAAACGTGGTCTCACTAGAAATACTCAAGTCCTCAAAGGTTTTCCCATACATAAAAATAGAATAGCATGTAAATAAATCAGCTCCAAAGATAGTTGCGCACGTATTCTCTGCTACCGTAGACACCTATTCCAGGATGCTACTCTCCTGTGGATAGGAACAATCAACGAATGAGCCACGAATGCTCAGTAGGAAGTTACCTCCTCCAAATAGTAGGAGAGATAAATTTTTGGTGGCAATAATAAAATTAACACAGTGGCAACAATAGTAATTCCACGACAAAGGTGATTAGGTAAACTAACATCCACAACAAGAAATGAATCAACAAGGATATCTTATGGGTGTGGCTGCCCCCCCTACCAAGTAGAGTCATACCACTCTGGACTCCCAACCGCTGATGGAGTGGTGATCCGTAATCACACAGCAAATCACGTCCCCTATCAAGCAGAGTCATACCACTCTGCACTCCCAACCGCTGATGGAGTGGTGATCCGTAATCACACAGCAGATCACGATCACGTTGATGGAGTGGTGATCCGTATCACACAGCAGATCACGTTATCACACAGCAGATGGGGTGGTGATCCGTATCACACAGCAGATCACGTTTGATGGAGTGGTGATCCGTATCACACAGCAGATCACGTTTGATGGCAGTGGTGATCCGTATCACACAGCAGATCACGTTTGAGGGGGGTGGTGATTCGTAATCACACAGCAGATCACGTCCCCTGCAACTCCATCATCAAGATAAATAATTTCCATCAATTCCACCTTATGAACCTCCAATTTATCATGTTATTATCAACAGCCATTGATCCAGCGATTCATCACCCAAGTCCTTAATAATTCCACATTTAATCATTGCAGTAAATTCTTCTCAAAGGTCCCCGATATCATTTGATTCACATATTAGCCCTTTAAATTCTAAGTCATACCCAATCCAATCGATTTCCAAATAAATCATAATTTGATCCTATCTTACAAATTCATCCTCAATAAGATTTAAGTATCCTAATCAAATTTCGACGCAATCATAAATTCAACTGTCCCAAATCCAACTCAATTTATCAATCAATTTAATCGATCTTACTAAATTCCTCCAATCTAATCTGCATTCAATTTCAATTCCAATTTGCAATAATCAGACTCACTTCAATGAACCAAATCATGGATTCAGATTACTTAACTTGATCTAAACCATTCGCCTCACCATTAGTTCGATTAATCCTCAAGTCTAATTTAAACCAATTCCAAAAACAGAATCTAAACCAAAACCGATTCTGAGCCCCACCTAAACCAAAGCCAACTTTAAACGAAACCAAAACCTAAACCAACTTTTAACTAAACCAAACCGAAACCAACTTTCGAATTAAACCAAAACCATAATCAACTTTAAGTTAAACCTTAATTAAACTAATCCTTCTTCCTCCTCAAAACCCTAACCCTAAATCTACTGCTGCCGCCGGGCCATCACACCATCAGGCTGCCCTGCTGCCAAGCTACGACGCCGCCACGCCGCATGCCGATGTCTCCGCTGGGCTGTGGCTGTCGCCAGACCACCGCCTCCGGCATCGCCAGACTTGCATTGCCCCGCGCGCTGGCCGACTCCGGCCTGTGCAGTCGTGCGCACGCCACCAGCGGCCCCCGACGCTGTATCACGTGCCAGAACTGCATCAACAATGGGTCCGTGCTGCCTGCACACGACGCCCGCACGCATCAGCGCCGCACGCCGCCGCACCGCATGCTGCTGCCTCCGCTGCCGGCCGCCGGAGCACAGCGGACGATCGGGGAAGAAGATGGAGATTTTGCAAATATAATCCTCTAATGTTTCTACTATCAATCATGCCATAGATCGGTATAACACGTCAAAAATTAAACATATCTAATCTCTACTCAGTTTTGCTTAGATCTAGGTTATCATCATCCTCCTAAATATCATGAGGGTCACTTAGTTTATCGATTATTCAACATGAACTTGTCTCAGGCTTAAAGGTAAAGAAAGAACTGATGAAAATAACCCAACCTACCTCGAATAGAGGTAAAGAGAAACAAATGAAAGTAACATCACCTACTTCGAATAGAGGTAAGGAGAAAACAAATGAAAGTCACTTAACCTACCTCGAATCTCGATAACGATCGTCCCAAATCTTCTTGCCACTCCGTAAGCCTCCCCAACGATTGTTCCTTGACTCTCTCTATCCGGCCGGGTTTAGTGGGTGGTTGCTTCCTATAAATAGAGGCGATTATTGGGTTGTGGGTTGTGGGTCCGAGTAATGGGCCGTTATGGAGTGACGGGTGGTTACATTCCTACCCCGTTAAATAAATTTGGTTCCCAAATTTTAAAATGAACATACCTCAAAAGATATGGGGGTATTTGCCCCTGATGTCCTCCTCTCTATCCCAAGTGGTCTCGTCCACAGAGTGATGCTGCCACTGTACTTTTACCAAAGGGATTACCTTTCTTCTTAACACATGCTCTTTTCGTTCTAAGATCCGAATTGGCTGCTCCTCACATGTCAAGTCCTCCCTCAGCGGTAACGACTGGAATGATAGTATATGTGTGGCATCTGGGATGTACTTCCTCAGCATTGACACGTGGAAGACGTTATGCACATTAGCTAATGCTGGAGGTAAGGCAAGTTTATAACCAACTGCTCCAATTCGCTCTAAGATCTCAAAGGGGCCAATATAATGAGGTGCTAACTTGCCCCTCATCCCAAATCTCATCACGCCCTTTGTCGGAGAGAAACATGATCGCCCACAGGAAACTCCAGATCCCGCCTTCTTGTATTAGCATAACTCCTTTGTCTACTTTGTGCTGTGAGTAACCTCTTTCGAATCACTTCAATCTTCTCAGTAGCTAATTGAACCAACTCTGGTCCCAAAATTTGCCTCTCACCAACCTCTGTCCAACACACAGGGGATCTACACTTCCTCCCATACAAAGCCTCATAAGGTGCCATTTGAATACCAGCATGATAACTATTGTTGTAGGTGAACTCAGCTTAGACACAAATGAGAGTCCCAGCTCCCCTTGAAATCCAGAGCACACGCTCTCAGCAAGTCCTCTAGGGTCTGGATTGTTCTCTCTGATTGACCATCAGTATGAGGGTGATATGCAGTACTAAAACCTATTTGCGTCCTCAAAGCTTTCTGAAAACTACCCCAAAATCGTGAAGTGAATCTGGGATCTCTATCGGAGATGATGGTAACGGGTACTCCATGAAGTTTTACTACTTCCTCCATACATAATTCAGCAAGCTTGTCCAAGAAGTAGGTCATCTTAATAGGAAGGAAATGGGCTGACTTAGTTAACCGATCCACCACAACCCAAATAGCATCCAACCCTTTCCTTGTCCTTGGTAACCCAGGCACAAAGTCCATGGTCACATGTTCCCATTTCCATTCAGGGATAGGGAGTGGCTGTAACTTTCCTACTAGTTTTTGGTGTTTAATTTTGACCTGTTGACACACTAAACATTTGGAAATAAATTCTGCAATATCTCTCTTCATGTCATGCCTCCAATAATCTTGTTTCATATCTCGGTCCATCTTGTACTACCTGGGTGTATTGAGAAGCGAGAGCGATGAGACCCGCTTAACAATTTCTGCTTCAATCCTTTGGGACACATAGCCGACCCCGATATCGAACCACACCATCAGTAGTCACATCAAACCCTTGCTTGGGACTCTGAGTTAACTCTAATTTTAAAGTTTATAACATAGGATCTTTCAACTGACACTCTTTATGTTTTAGCACCAATTCTGACTTTAGGTGCCCTTATTGAGTCTTCTGATATCATAATTAATTTCATGTCTCTCAGAGTCTCTAAAGTCTTCCATTTTCTTACCAATAAATGGGCCGAATATCCTGCTGATTCCCTACTAAGTGCATCTACAACAACATTAGCTCTACTTGAAAGGTAATTGATCGAACAATCATAATCTTTTAGAAAATCTAGTTATCTCTTCTATCATATATTGAGTTCCTTTTGGGTGAAAAGATATTTCAAATTCTTATGATCTGTAAAGATTTCGAATGTCTATTCATACAAATAATGCCTCTAGATTTTCAGTGCAAAAATGATGGCCACTAACTCAAGGTCATGAATGGGATAATTTTTCTCATAGGCCTTCAATTATATAGGGGCATAAACAGCCACTTTTCCATATTGCATCAGAACACAACCAAATCCTTTGATGGAAGCATCATTATACACCACCAAACCATCGCCCCGGAAGGTATGGTCAACACTGGTGCAGTAGTCAGCCTTATCTTTAATTCTTGGAAACTTTGTTCACAGTCTTCCATCCAATCAAATTTAACACCCTTCTGAATCAACTGGGTCAGTAGAGTAGTAATCTTGGAAAAACCTTTCACAAATCTTCTATAGTAACCTGCCAATCTAAGGAAGCTTCTCACCTTAGTTACATTAGTTGACCTTTTCCAGTATAACAAAGTTTCTATTTTCTTGGGATCTACCGATATACTAGCACCAGAGATCACATGACCCAAGAAAATCACCTCTGACAATCAGAAGCACACTTACTAAGTTTGGCATATAATTTCTCTTGTCTTGAGGTTTCTAACACAATTCTGAGATATTGCTCATGCTTCTTATGACTCTTGAAATATATTAGGATATCATCTATAAATACAATGACAAACTGATCTAAATACTGCATGAATATCTTATTCATCAAATCCATAAAGACAGTCAGTGCATTGGTCAAGCCAAATGGCATAACAAGAAATTCGTAATGTTCATAGCGAGTCCTAAAGGCGTCTTCGAGATGCCCTCCTCCTTGACCTTTAATTGATGATAGCCAGATCTTAGGTTAATCTTCGAGTACACTTGAGTACCTTATAACTGATCAAAGAGATCATCAATCCGAGAAAGAGGATATTTATTCTTTACTATGATTTGATTTACCTGATGGTAATCAATGCAAAATCTCATAGTTTTGTCTTTCTTCTTCACAAAAAGAATTGGTGCATCCCAAGGAGATGCACTAGGGTGTATGTGACCATTGTCTAAGAGCTCTTGCAATTGTTTCTTCAACTCTACTAACTCCACTGGTGCCATTCTATAAGGGGGTTTCGAGATCGAAGCTACACCGGGCAAGAGTTCTATGCCAAACTCCATCTCTCAGTCAAGAGACAATCATAATAACTTCTCAAGAAAGACCTCTGGATACTTTCGGATAGTAGGAATGTCCTCTAATTGAGGTGTACTCAATAGCTCCTTAGAGATAAAAACTAGATACTCCTTGCAACCCTTCATCAGTAGTTGTTGGGCTTGCAGAAAATAAATGATAGGAGAAAAGTTTTCTTACATACCGGAGAAAGTAAAAGCATCTTGTCTAGGTGGTCTGAAAGTTATTACCTTCATCAAACAATCAACATTGGCATGATAAGCTACCAACCAGTCCATGCCTAAAATGACATCAAAATCCTTAAAATTTAATAGCATTCGATCTACGGTGGGTTCTTAGTTTCCAATTCTAATAATACACCACTTGAATACCTGATCTACAATCATTTTATCGCCAGTAAGCATTCCAACTATCAAAATTATCTTCAGAGGTTCAGTGTTTCTAATCAGCTTGATAGCAAAGTAAGGGGCAATAAAAGAATGTGTAGAGCCATAATCAATCGATATAGAGACCATCCTATTATCGATAAGAATTGTACCTTGCACCACATGAAATAAATCTTAAAACTATGTTATTCTTAAACCTTATGCTCTGATACCATAAAAGTTGTAACACCCCTATCGTGTTCGATCGAACCACAACACAAGTGGACAACATACAAATAAAAGGCTTACAAAATACATAGAATTAAAATTTATTTCATCAATACGAATATAGTTCAGATAACATAACGAAATATGGTCTCACTAGAAATACTCAAGTCCTCAAAGGTTTTCCCATACATAAAAATAGAATAACATGTAAATAAATCAGCTCCAAAGATAGTTGCGCACGTATTCTCTGCTACCGTAGACACCTATGCCAGGCTGCTACTCTCCTGTGGATAGGAACAATCAAAGAATGAGCCACGAATGCTCAGTAGGAAGTTACCTCCTCCAAACAGTAGGAGAGATCAATTTTTGGTGGCAATAATAAAATTAACACAGTGACAACAATAGTAATTCGACGACAAAGGTGATTAGGTAAACTAACATCCACAGCAAGAAATGAATCAACAAGGATATCTTATGGGTGTGGCTGCCCCCCCCCCCCACCAAGCAGAGTCATACCACTCTGTACTCCCAACCGCTGATGGAGTGGTGATCCTAATCACACAGCAGATCACGCTTGATGGAGTGGTGATCCATAATCACACAGCAGATCACGTCCCCTATCAAGCAGAGTCATACCACTCTGCACTCCCAACCGCTGATGGAGTGGTGATCCTAATCACACAACAGATCACGCTTGATGGAGTGGTGATCCATAATCACACAGCAGATCACGTCCCCTATCAAGCAGAGTCATACCACTCTGCACTCCCAACCGCTGATGGAGTGGTGATCCGTAATCACACAGCAGATCACGCTTGATGGAGTGGTGATCCGTATCACACAGCAGATCACGTTTGATGGGGTGGTGATCCGTATCACACAGCAGATCACGTTTGATGGGGTGGTGATCCGTATCACACAGCAGATCACGTTTGATGGAGTGGTGATCCGTATCACACAGCAGATCACGTTTGATGCAGTGGTGATCCGTATCACACAGCAGATCACGTTTGAGGGGGGTGGTGATTCGTAATCACACAGCAGATCACGTCCCCTGCAACTCCATCATCAAGATAAATAATTTCCATCAATTCCACCTTATGAACCTCCAATTTATCATGTTATTATCAACAGCCATTGATCCAGCGATTCATCACCCAAGTCCTTAATAATTCCACATTTAATCATTACAGTAAATTCTTCTCAAAGGTCCCCGATATCATTTGATTCACATATTAGCCCTTTAAATTCTAAGTCATACCCAATTCAATCGATTTCCAAATAAATCATAATTTGATCCTATCTTACAAATCCATCCTCAATAAGATTTAAGTATCCTAATCAAATTTTGACACAATCATAAATTCAACTGTCCCAAATCCAACTCAATTTATCAATCAATTTAATCGATCTTACTAAATTCCTCCAATCTAATCAGCATTTAATTTCAATTCCAATTTGCAATAATCAGACTCACTTCAATGAACCAAATTATGGATTCAGATTACTTAACTTGATCTAAACCATTCGCCTCACCGTTAGTTCGATTAATCCTCAAGTCTAATTTAAATCAATTCCAAAAATAGAATCTAAACCAAAACCGATTCTGAGCCCCACCTAAACCAAAGCCAACTTTAAACGAAACCAAAACCTAAACCAACTTTTAACTAAACCAAACCGAAACCAACTTTCGAATTAAACCAAAACCATAATCAACTTTAAGTTAAACCTTAATTAAACTAATCCTTCTTCCTCCTCAAAACCCTAACCCTAAATCTACTACCGCCGCCGCCGCCGCCAGGCCATGACACCGTCAGGCTGCCCCGCTGCCAGGCTACCACGCCGCCACGCCGCACGCCGACGTCTCCGCTGGGCTATGGCTGTCGCCAGACCACCGTCTCCGGCGTCGCCAGACCCGCGTTGCCCCGCTCACTGGCCGACTCCGGCCTGTGCAGTCGTGCGCACGCCACCGGCCGCCCCCGACGCCGTATCACGCGCCAGAACTGCGACGACACCGGGTCCATGCTTCCTGCGCATGATGCCCGCACGCATCAGCGCCGCACGCCGCCGCACCGCACGTCGCCGCCTCCGCTGTTGGCCGCCGGAGCACAGCGGACGATCGGGGAAGAAGATGGAGATTTTGCAAATATAATCCTCTAATGTTTCTACTATCAATCATGCCATAGATCGGTATAACACATCAAAAATTAAACATATCTAATCTCTACTCAGTTTTGCTTAGATCTAGGTTATCATCATCCTCCTAAATATCATGAGGGTCACTAAGTTTATCGATTATTCAACATGAACTTGTCTCAGGCTTAAAGGTAAAGAAAGAACGGATGAAAATAACTCAACCTACCTCGAATAGAGGTAAAGAGAAACAAATGAAAGTAACATCACCTACTTCGAATAGAGGTAAGGAGAAAACAAATGAAAGTCACTTAACCTACCTCGAATCTCGATAACGATCGTCCCAAATCTTCTTGTCACTCCGTAAGCCTCCCCAATGATTGTTCCTTGACTCTCTCTATCCGTCCGGGTTTAGTGGGTGGTTGCTGCCTATAAATAGAGGCGGTTATTGGGTTGTGGGTTGTGGGCCCGAGTAATGGGCCGTTATGGAGTGATGGGTGGTTACATAAATTGATATTGACTCCCCAAAATTTGGTAACTTCAACTTCATTAACAACAACTTATGAATCATTTTTCGGCTTACACCCTTTATCTCAAGTTTTGGATCGGACTAATCCATTGACCCAAATTGTTCATCGGCGGAGGTTGAATTTTTTAGGCCCTGGGGGGTTGACAGGGTGAGCTGCTAGTTTTCAGCTATGGGATATTCATCCTAGTCACTATGGACATATTTGTCCAATTGATACATCTGAAGGAATCAATGTTGGACTTATTGGATCCTTAGCTATTCATGTGAGGATTGGTCATTGGGGATCTATAGAGAGTTCTTTTTATGAAATATTTGAGTGATCAAAAAAATGCACAAATGATTTATTTATCATCAAGTAGAGATGAATATTATATGGTAGCAGCAGGAAATTCTTTGGCCTTGAACCAGGGTATTCAAGAAGAACAAGTTGTTCTAGCCCGATATCATCAAGAATTTTTGACCATCTCATGCGAACAGATTCATCTTAGAAGCATTTTTCCCTTCCAATATTTTTCTATTGGAGCTTCTCTCATTCCTTTTATTGAGCATAATGATGCAAATCGAGCTTTAATGAGTTATAATATGCAACATCAAGTAGTTCCACTTTCTCGATCTGAGAAGTGCATTGTTGGATTTGGACTGGAAGGCTAAACAGCTTGAGATTCTGGGGTTTCAACTATAGCCAAACGGGAGGGAAAGATTGATTATACTGATACCCACAAGATCATTATCTCAAGTAATGGGGACACTATGAGCATTCCATTAGTTATGTATCAATGTTCTAACAAAAATACTTGTATGCATCAAAAACCTTAGGTTCCACGGGGTAAATGCATTAAAAAGAGACAAATTTTAGCGAACAGTGTGGCTATAATTGGTGGGGAACTCTTTTTAGGAAAAAATGTATTAGTAGCTTATATGCCATGGGAAGGCAATAATTTTGAAGATGCAGTACTAATTAGTGAATGTCTAGTATATGAAGATATTTATACTTCTTTTTACATTCGTAAATATGAAATTCAGACTCATGTGACAAGTCAAGGCCCTGAAAGAATCACTAAGGAAATACCACATTTAGAGGCTCATTTACTCGACAATTTAGATAGAAATGGAATTGTGATGCTTGGATCGTGGATAGAAACAGGTGATATTTTAGTAGGTAAATTAATACCTCAGGCAGTGAATGAATCATCGTATGCCTCTGAAGATAGACTATTACGAGCTGTACTTGGCATTCAGGAATCCACTGCAAAAGAAACCTCTCTAAAACTACCTATAGGTGGAAGGGGTCGAGTTATTGATGTGAGGTGGATTCAGAAAAAGGGTCATTCTAGTTATAATCTAGAGCTACTTTGTATATCTATTTTACAGAAATGTGAAATCAAAGTAGGTGATAAAGTAGCTGGAAGACATGAGAATAAAGGTATCATTCATTGGTAGGAGATAACCTTATGATAAAGATAAAGAACTCGACTTCAAGTACGGAAGTTAAGGTTTTAGCCCAACATATACATATGTCTATTTTCAAAGCTCGAAGAATAATTGACCGGATTTGGGGGTGTTCCAATGAAGAAGTACTTATGATACGGGAACTCATACCTTATCGAGCATCTTTTATCATTTTAAAATTGCTCTATTCTATAGCAGCAAACACAAATCACAATATGAACATGAATAAAGCAGATTTATTTATTAGTAAAGCCAAAGTCAATGGAGGTGCTATTCTAAAAAGGTTAAGACTTAGAGCTCAAGGACTCAGTTATCCTTTAAAAAGACCTATTTGTCATATAACAATTGTATTGAAAAATAAATCAAAGTCATTTTTAAATTGAAATAAATCTTAGATTTCTTTTTCTCAAAAAATATGGGACAAAAAATAAATCCACTTGGTTTCAGACTTGGTACAACCCAAAGTTATCATTCTTTTTGGTTGTGCAAACCAAAAAAAATTTCTGTGGGCCTATAAGAACACATAAAAATACAAAATTGTATCAAGAACTATGTACAAAAAAATAAGAGAATACCCTCAGGTTTCGAAGGAATTGCACGTATAGGAATTAAAAAAAGAATCAATTTGATCCAGATAATAATATATATTGGATTCCCCAATTTGTTAATAGAAGGCTGAATGCAAGAAATTGTAGAATTATAGATAAATCTACAAAAGGAGATTCAATTTGAAAACCCAAGAATCAATATTACTCTCACAAAAGTTGAAAAACCTTATAGACAACCTAATATTCTTGCAGAATATATAGCTTTACAATTAAAAAATAGAGTTTCATTTCGAAAGGCAATGAAAAAGGTGATTGAATTAACTAAACAAACAGACACAAAAGGTTCCTCTACAAACAATTCATGCTAAAATTGATCATTGTTCCTATACAATTTGAGCTATCTATGGAGTATTAGGCGTTAAAATTTGGATATTTGTAGATGAGGACTAATGGACCAAACAAATATGGTTATCCTATAGAGAACAAATTTGTTTCATTACAAATCAAGAGAGATCTTGGATATCATACGAAATCTATAACTAACTCTCAAGATGGAAGTTATCCTACAGATGCTATATTCATGCCTGTTCGAAATACAAATCATAGTATTCATTCTTATGGTAATGGGAATGAAAAATAGGAGATACTATTTCTAGAAATATGGACAAATGGAAGTTTAACTCCTAAAGAAGCACTTTATGAAGCTTCTCATAATTTCATTGATTTATTTCTTCCTTTTCTACATACAAAAGAAGAAGACACTCATTTCAAGGAAAATGAAAACAAGTTTACTTTATCCCCTTTTACCTTTCAAGATAGATTAAATAATCTAAATAAAAAAAAAAGGGAATTCCATTGGAATCTATTTTTATTGACCAATCAAAATTACCTTCCAAGACCTATAATTGTCTCAAAAGGTCCAATATACATACATTATTGGACCTTTTGAGTAAGAGTCAAGAAGATCTTATAAAAATTGAATATTTTCGCATAAAGATATAAAACAAATATTGGACACTCTATAGAAGCATTTCGTAGTTGATTTACCTAAGAATTAAGAAAAGGAAAAGTTTGAATTTGAAATCCATTGGAATTATTTTATCTTCTTTTTAGAAAAAAAAGAAAATGAATTTGTCATCTTTGACACAATCCATATTTTTACAGAATGGATCGTAATAAACAAAGTTAAGGCATCTAAGGGATAGTCACTTTGAAGTGACTATTCCTTAGATACCTAGGCTTGTGGTATTTTGCGATTGAATCAATTTGAAAAAGAACTAAAGTTAAAGATTTATCAATAGGTAATGTTGCTTCAATACCTAACCAAAGAGATACAGTGGTACCGACCAAAAAGACTGTTGTAGCTACGGGACGACGAAATGGATTTTGGAATTTATTAACATTTTTCAGAAATGGTACTGTCAATAATCCCATTGGTACTGAAACCATGTTATTGGGTACTATGCAAAGTATTTAAAATATGGGAAAGAAGTACCATTCGGGTAATATTTCCAAAGGAGTTGCAAATGGACCTGCTGGTTCACCAATTATTGACCGTTCGAGAATCGCTAAGCCTACATTACACGCAATAGTACCTAGAATTACTACTGGAAAAACATATAAAAGATCATTAGGCCATGCAGGTTCTCCATAATAATTATGCCCCATCCCTTTAGCCAATTTAGCTCTCAATATAGGATCATTCAAGTCTAGTTTCTTTATTATTGGGATAGATGAATTCTTATAGATCCATCCCCCGAAAGAACCGGACATGACAATTTTTCATCATCCAGCTCGAGCAAAAAGGAATGACAAGAATAGATTCATATGAAATATATATTTCATACATATCCACACATAATAGAATTATAATGACTGTATATAAGAATAAGAGTCTATATACTATAGAAAAAAAGATTTATTAAATGCAAGTTGCAAAACTATTCATTGCAAAGAATTTGGTTCTTAGAGGTAAATGCTCAATATCCAAGTAGGCTTACTAATTTGATCTTTGATCATTATTAATTGCTTTTTGGATTGTCTCATGTTTTTTGGTTGATGTTTATCCTACAATATCTCAATTCTCTTACATACAATGGTGTTTACTTGTTACTAATATAATAAAGTCCAACCTCTATTTTTCTTTAGATCCTTTATTGCACTCTGATAGTATCATAGATCAAGATCGATGCAAAGGAAATGAATGCATTTGTATACTATAAAAAAGAAATAAATAAGTGAAATAGATAGAAAATCATGGCACATCACTTATTCTCTATTCTACAGGATCTTGCAGAGTATGTTCATGTATGACATGATTCTGGTATGATAATAGAAAAAATTCTTTGCAAATGAACCAGCCTATTCTTTGCTATGTAATAGACTTACATGGTGGTTGGATATAGAAACACATTTGGTTATGAATTCTAACATGGCAGAAAAAATCATATATCTACATGGCCCAATCAATAGTTCAAGTCACACACTCCCATAATCCATCTTCTCTTTGGAAAATGCACTTCAACTATTCGTATAAAATAAGGAATACAATACTTTGGAGTTGAAGATAAGTATCCAAACAATATGTCTCATTTTTTTTAATAACCCATATTTGTAGCAATGAAATACTATTTTCCTTCCCAAAATGATATATCATCAATTACAAATATCTAATATCTGTCTTTTCTTTTTCTATAAAGGACCTGAAATACCTTGCTTACGTATCATTGGAAAGTGCATTAACATAAATACAATAGTAAGGAGAGGCAATAAAAAAGTGTGTAAACTATAAAAATGAGTCAAAGTGGATTGGCCCACACTAGCACTTCCATGTAATAACTCTACCAAAGGCGATCCTATTACAGGAATAGCTTCAGGTACACCCATAACGATTTTTATAGCCCAATAACCAATTTGATCCTAGGGTAAAGAGTAACTAGTTACACCAAAAAATGCAGTTAATACAGCCAAAACCACTCCTATAACCCAAGTTAATTCCCGGGTTCTTTTAGATCCACTTGTGAGATACACACGAAATATGTGAAGGATCATCATTAGAACCATCATACTTGCTGACCATCGATGAGCTGATTGGATTAACCATCCAAAGTGGGCCTCAGTCATTATGTATTGAATAGAGGAAAAGGCCTCCATAATGGTTGGATGATAGTAAAAAGTCAGCAAAACCCATAGCTACTTGTACTAAAAAACAAGTAAGTGTGATCCCCTCTAGACAATAAAATATGTTAACATGGGGAGGAACATATTTACTAGTTATATCATCTACAATCACCTTAATCTCGAGATGTTCCTCGAACTAATCATATACTTTATTGAGATAGGAGACCCCCCCCCCCCCTCCGAGAATCGTATATGAGAATTTCATCTCATACGGTTCAAACAGAAATACACAAATACTGATTTTCAACATAATAGTAATAAAATGCTCAAAACTTCATAGCCGCTTGATTCAATTTGTCTCGAAGATATGACATAACAAAAATCCTAAATTTCTTCTTTGTGATTATAATGCCAAATCAAGTTGGCTCGACCCTCTTTTTTTATGTTGATTGTTACATGACTCTTGAATCTTCTCTTCCCTATTTTTTTATTTGTTATTTGATTTGTTATTTTTCTGTACATAATGCAGATTGACTCTTGTTTCTTGTTTTAATATCCATTAATATTAATGGGAACTTAATAGGAATTTTCTTGTTGAGACCCCATGAATCAATTGAAACTTCATATTCATACTATAACCATGATGATTTATTTAATAAAGCTCTAAACTAAACCCAAAAGCTTTTTTGAGTAAGAACCCTTTGATCATCACTTATTTAATGAATAGATGTAATAACTCAAGAAAATCTATAGAGACAACTATATTTCGGTCAAAATAAGTCTGAAGAAAGAAAATTCGTTTGTTTCTCGAAAACACCTATTTTTTTTATTCTGATTGCGATGTCTAAATAGTAGGTATGAATCATAGCTCAAATATTTCTTTTCTTGATTTATTTTATTCTATATATTTCATTCTCAAGATACTAAAATAAATCAAATAATATTCGACAGGGTAGAATCATCTTGATAAAGATGGAAAACTCATTCTCTATATTACCAATAGGATCAATTATAACAAGTCACACACTCATATTCCAAAAATATCGAAACAAATAAATTCCACAATCGAACTACCAAAATAATCTATAAATATGAGTTTTAAGTAATTTTTTTGATTGAAAACCTAGGATTTCATAGTTATTATAAAACTTAACTCACTCAAATTTCATCAAGTGAAATGGAAGAATTATAAATTTCCAAAATAATAGAAAGGAATACCGCAAATAAAGCCATTACCAAGCCCATAAGTGGTGTAGTACACCAGCCTGGAGCTACTTTACCATATTCCGAATTCAACGATTTTAATAAATCCCCTATAATAGTTTGTCTTGACCTAGATCTAGAATTATCCTCAATGGTTTGTGTAGCCATAAACCCTATTTAATCATTGGTTAAAATCTATTGACTTTGTATACCATTCCGTTGTAGCTGTAAATAAACTATTAAATGATCTTATTATAGATCCATTGTGATCTTGAAATTATCTAAGTATGGAAACAGCAACCCTAGTCGCCATCTTCATATTTGGTTTACTTGTAAGCTTTATTGGGTATGCCTTAATTGAAGTAATTAGCCTCTTATATTTATATTTGGAGGCTCATTACATCAATTAAGATAATGAAAAATCATTTCATTTTTTTCATCAGAACCTTAGGTGGTTCTCGAAAAAAGATAGCGAAAAAAATTATCCCTAAAGTCGAGACTAAGATAAATTTATAAACCAATGCTTCCATAGATTCGATTGTAATTTACAATTATAGCTTCTACACCTAGTTTATTTCTATTTTTTTTGAGAGGGGGATCATTTACAAAAGGAAAGAATCAAAGAAAGGATGATGAAAAAAGTGCAAATTTCTTCAATACACTATATTTCTTCAGTACACTATATCAAATAGAATATATATATATATGTGTGTGTGTACAAACAGAAGATCCCAGAACAACGTTGTATCAGACTGCTTGTCTCTATGTAGTTGGATCTCCAAGTTTTTGGAATGCTCAAAATTCAACTTGAGCATCCAAATCTGGATCAATACCAGCCAAAACATCTATAAACAAGGTTCTAGCACCATGCCAAATGTGTCCGAAGAAGAAGAACAAAGCAAATGAAGCATGCCCAAAAGTGAACCAACCCCTTGGACTACTACAAAAAACACCATCGGATTTCAAAGTAGCTTGGTCTAATTCAAAATTTTCACCTAATTGGGCACGTCTAGCATATTTTTTCATAGTAGTGGGATCACTATAACTGACCCCATTGAGTTCGCCACCATAAAACTCAACAGTTACACCTACTTGTTCGACACTATATTTGGATTCTACTCTTCTCAAAGGAATGTTGGCTCTAACAATTCCATCTACATCTACCAAAACTACTGGAAATATTTCAAAAAAAGTAGGCATACGACGTGCAAAAAGCTCATGTCCATTTTTATCTCTAAAGATCGGGTGTCCTAACTATCCAACAGCTATTCCATCTTCGTTGTCCATTGAACATATTCTGAATAATCCCCCTTTTGCCAGATTATTACCAATATAATCATAAAAAGCTAATTTTTCATGAATTTTAGACCAAGCTTCTGATAAACTCAGATTTTCAGCCAGTCCAACCCCAACTCTTCGATATATTTCTTGCTGGAAGTATCCCTAATCCCACTGATAACGAGTGGGCCAAAATAATTCAATTGGGGTAGTTTCTGAACCATACAACATAGTTCTAGTAACTATGAAAGCTACAAAAAAAATAGCAGCGATACTACTGGAAAGCATAGTTTCAATGTTGCCCATACGTAATCCTTTGTATAGATGTTGAGGCGGACAAACACTAAGATGGAATAGACCCTCCAATATGCCTAATGTACCCGCTGTAATATGACGAGAGGCTATTCCTGCCGGAAAAAAAGAATCAAAACCTTCCACACCCCACGCCGGATTTATAGATTGTACTTTTCCAGTTAGTCCATAAGGATCAGACACCCATTCTCCAGGACCATACAAGCCTGTTACATGAAATGCGCCAAAGCCAAAGCAAGCCAACCCTGAGAGAAATAAATGAATTCCAAAGATTTTTGGCAAATCCAAAAAGGTTTTTCCCGTACATTCATCACAAAATATTTCTAGGTCCCAACACACCCAATGCTAGATAGCTACCAAAAGCACAAGCTGGAAAACACAATATGTGCCCTTGCAACACCTTCATAACTCCAAATACCTAGATTCTTTATAGTTCCTCCTGAAATACTCCAACCACCCCACGAATTGCTTATTCCTAAATGAGTCATGAAGGGTATAACAAACATACCTTGTCTCCACATTGGAACAAGAACGGGGTTAGAGGGATCAAAAACCGCTAATTCGTATAGAGCCATTGAACCAGCCCAACTAGAAATTAGAGCTGTATGCATCATGTGAACAGAAAGTAATCGATCGGGATCATTCAATATGACAGTGTGAACATGATACCAAGGTAAACCCATGGAAATAACTCTCTTTATCAAAGATAAGTAGACACTATGTAACTTTATCGCATTGAAAAAGACTACACTATGATGTGGCTTTCAGTAGATTCCGTATGAGAAAGGATTACTATTTATTCCCTTTTGTTGGAAATAAGAGAACAAGTTTGTTCATAATAACAAAGAGAAGCAGATCTATTCTATACCCAATGAGTGCTAATATGCAATGGGAAAATTGGTCCTATTTTTTTTTTTGGGAATGAATGCATAGATACTTGTTTATCATTTGAGCGATTGATCCTTTCATTAAAATTTTTTTTATTCACTATGTTTTCCCTTCCAATTTATGGAAAATAAAATAGGGTAAATAGAGAAAAAGGATGACAAAGACAATGAACCCCTTGTTACATTTCCATATTAAAGTGAAGTATAGTGCTTGATTTTTTTCCTGAAATTTAATTCCTATTGGTGTTCCAAAAGTACCTTTTCAGAGTCCTCGAGAGGAAGATGCATTTTGGGTTGATGTGCAGTGCGACTTGTCAGGCATATTGGGTCTATGGGATTTACCCCGTTCTCTACCCAGATTGAGATATCCTCTGCTTCGCCCAAGAAATATTGATTGAACTATCAATTATTTGGAGCATGAAGTGTAATTAAACCAATTAATTTATATTTATATTGGGGATCCATATCCATATATTATGAATTAGAAGAATTTATGGTTGATTTAGACCGATAAAATATCCAGGCTCTGTTCAGAAAAGAAAATACCAAATTGGTAATATATGTACAATTACCACTTTTATCACAAATGATTCTTGTACTTAACTTTAACTAGTTTAATTAATAAACTATATTAATTAAACTAGTACAAAGTAAAACTACCAATCAATGGAATAGTATGATGAATATGTGGAATGGTTTGTGGGAAGGCAAGTAAAGCTAAAGCATGAAACAAACGAATTCCAAAAAAAGTGGAACTGAGATTATTTGTGCTATATTATGTACAAATAGAATTCAAACAGATCTTTACTCAGAGTAGAATATGAACTTAAGAGAATTGAAAAGACCCATTCAAGAACAAGAAAACAACATCGTGATTTGAATCGTGATGAAACAATATATCACTAAGAGGTTAGTTCAAGAAGTTTAGTAAATTCTTTTCTTTTCTTCTTTTAGTATGGTATGGAGAGATGCCAAAACAAAACATATTTTTTAAAATTTTTTTTAAAAAATGCAAACCTAAAAAAATTGTTACAAAAGAAAGAAATAGGACTAAAATCGATACATTGAATTTTTTTTTCGCAATTTTTTTGAACTGTATGCATCCAAAGGTGCACATATGGTTTCTGGGGGATAGAATTTTGTCCCAATCAACCGACTTTATTGAGAAAGATTACTTTTTTTGGGCTGAGAGGTTGATAATGAGGTCTCAAATCAACTTGTTGGTCTCATGGTATATCTCAGTATAGAAGATGCTACAAGGGATCTTTATTTGTTTATAAACTCTCCCGGTGGATGGGTAATCCCGGGAATGGCCATTTATGACACTATGCAATTTGTGCCACCTGATGTGCATACAATATGAATGGGATTAGCCACTTCAATGGGATCTTTAATTCTACTCGGAGGAGAAATTACCAAACATATAGCATTCCCTCACGCTTGGTGCCAATTAGTTTGTTCTTTGAAAAAAAAAAAACTATGCCTTCGCCATATCAAATATGAATTTTAGGTAATAATAGCATGGCATCTCAAGTTCGATATGAACAAATCTTCTTGTTTTTTCATAACATGAGGTTTTGTATCGAAATAGTAGTATGAAACAAAGGTTATTTTCTATTTGATCTTATGTGTTAGGAGCACATTTCAGTGTCAGAAGTCATTTTGTTATTCCAAACCAAAAGTCTCTTTTCTTTCTAATATTCATCTTAGGAAAGAAATAGTACGAAAATGAAAAAAAAAGATCATTGAAATAAAATTTGGGATTGTTAAATCATAGACAAGATAAATATAGAAAGCAACAGAGCCATCACAGTATTTGTTTTACTCCTATGAAAGGAAGGTTGGTAAATGGATCATTCAATGATCTGGATCGGATGGTTTATATTTCCTTCATCCTTTGAGAGAAGGGGGGCGGTAAATTCAATTTCATTATAGAGTTGTATGCAATGCACAAAAATGCCTATACGATTTTCAATTCTATTTTTTTTCTTCTTATTTTTTATCCCTTAATTTAGCTTTAGACCAACCATGCAAAATAGAAGAACACCTTATAATGTTATATTAGTATCATTAGGGTTATGATTCACCAACTTGCTAGTTCTTTTTATGAGGCACAAGCTGGGGAATTCTTGGAAGCAGAAGAACTACTGAAACTTCATGAAACACTCACAAAGGTTTATGTACAAAGAACTGGCAATCACTTATGGGTTATTTTCGAAGACATGGAAAGAGATGCTTTTATGTCCGCAACAGAAGCCCAAGCTCATGGCATTGTTGATCTTGTAGCGGTAGAAAATGCAAATACTAGTGATTTTGTGTAAATCCATTTCAAAAACATCATACACATTTTCTTTGATTTGACATTAAATAGAAATGATTCATAATCATCAATGATCTAGTTAAGATCGATCTAAACCAAGCTATTCTTATTCTAGATATACATATATATGATATGCCAACTATTAAACAATTTATTAGAAACACAAGATAGCCAGTCAAAAATGTCACAAAATCCCCCACTCTTCGAGGGTGTCCTTAGCCTCGAGGAACATGTACTAGGGTGTATGTGCGACTCGTTCAGATCATGAGCTCAAAGAAAGAAATGAGAAAATTTTTCCAATATTAATGATCAGTACCAACAAATAGAATGGATAGATTGGAAGAAGGCCTTTTACTATCTAAAAATGAGGATCTATCATATACCTATATAGTATATAGAATTTTTGGTTTCCATTAGTGCAAATGGATTTGATTTGAGATGAGAAGCAATTCTCCATTGGTAGCAAATGGTTATCCATTAAGCGGAGGAAATACTATTAATATAAGAAAATCAATTAGGCTCTTATTATTAAAAGAACAGACTAAGAGGGTCAGCTACCTATACCTAGCCAATTTTCATAATTAAATACCATCACAATATAGATTCTTCTTTTTGTGAAAAGACGTATTACTCTATTATAATTGATGAGTAGAGACAAAGGATATGAACTAAACAAGTTAACAATAACATTTGATTAAATGATAAAGGAGGCTCCAATGTATAGAAAGGACCTCACCGTTTAATTAAAGAAGTAACCATAGAAATGACGTAACCCACTATTTATTTAGTGACAGTAGAATTAAGTATTTTGAGCTCAAATGTTTGGAAGGAATAAAAAATTATGGTTGGGAAGGTCATAGTAGCAAAAACCATGGGAATTTCTTTTTTTTTTATAGTAGAATAATCCGCTTTATTGTTAATAGAACAAAAGAGGGAAGAGAAAGAATGACTGAAAGGAGAGAAATCAATTAGTTATTCATTAAAGTTTAATTTGATTCAATGACCAGAGTTAGACGAGGATATATAGCTAAGAGACATCGAACAAAACTTTGTTTATTTGCATCAACTTTTAGAGGGGCTTATTCAAGACTTACCCAAATAGCTACTCAACAAAAAAAATAAGAGCCTTGGTTTCCTCTCATCGAGATCGAGACAGGCAAAAGAGGGATTTTCGTTGTTTGTGGATCACTCGTATAAATGTAGTAGCTCAAGAGAATTTGGTATCCTATATTTATAGTCGATTCATACACAATTTGCACAAGAGGAAATTGCTTCTTAATCATAAAATACTTGCTCAAATAGCTATATTGAATAAGAATTATCTTTACATGATTTCCAATAAGATCTCTCAAATAAAATAAAAGAAAGAGATTGTAAAGTAATCTATAGGAATGAATGATTGAAACAAAATTCTCGGAGAATGAACTCTAGGAAGACAGAAGAAAAATAAATTCAAATACTTCTACTTATAAAATGAACGAAATGTTTCAATAAAAAAAAAGATTTCCCCTTCCCATTTTTTTTCTTATAACACAACAATCAAATCAGAATCCTAGGTTTTTCCGAACAAAACATCAATTTGAGCTTGAGAGTTTTGAGTCAATTGAGGGATATGTCTATTTATTTCTGGTTCTAGGATTAGTAGTTCTAGGGATCGACCCAACTCTCAAAGTTTAATCTACTAATCCGTCTAGATAATATTTTTCCTTGTTCACTAATAAATCGACTAATTAAACTCATATTTCTATAATCAATTTGATCCCCTGATTCAATTGGGGGCAAATGCCTATGAAAAGATTGCTTGGATTTAGGAAAAGGTTGCTTGGATTTATCCATGGATTATTCCTTATCTCAAAAATTCTCTTTATTCATTTTATTTTAGATCTGACAGAATAGTATTTGATTTGTATATATACTATATAATAATTGGGTTATATATATGTTAAGTTTCTCCTCTTCCTGTTCCGTGGAAAGATACTACACATGTTCCTTTCAACCTATTTCTTTATTTCACCATGAATTGTATGTGTGCGACAATAGCGACAAAATTTTCTTAACTCTAATCGATTGGGTGTATTGTGTTGACTCTTTTGAGTAATATATCTAGAAATACCTGACAATTCCTTATTAATAGTATTTCGGCCACAATTGGTAAATCCCAAAATAACTCTAATTCAGATATCTTTACCCTTGAACATGAACCTCCTTTCTTGGATTTTGGATCGACTTATATTCCTCTATTTTCCATCCGAACCGAAGAAGAAGAAAACAACAAAAAAAATCAATAGAAGCTGCTAACTAAAAATGCAATTTCTAAAGAAAAGATTTGATTGTACAAAAAATTATTTGGTTGTAATTAATATTAATCGAGTAAAAATTAAGTGTATAATTTCTTTCGAATTAGCATCCTACTATCCTAATCTCAATTTTCATTTAAGTATCTTTTATCAATAACTAGAATAAAAAAAGGGAAACAACAAAGCATCTAGGAATAAATGATTAATTTCTATCAAGAGTACCCAAACCATAGAGTAGTTAGCACAGGAACCGTGGAGAAATATGTTTTTATATCTCGCATTGAAAATCCTCCTTTATTTTTTTGTAATACATATATAATCAGATGTTGTAGTTCAAGATCATTTGTATTCTTTTTTTTAAATATGTTAGTTTCTCATATGTATATAATTCTTTTATTTTATTATATGAATATATGAAGATGAAAGAAAACAAGTGGAAAACAAGATAAGGATTTTGTACAATGATACTGTACTAAAGGGATGTAGTGCAGCTTGGTAGCACGTTTGTTTTGGGTACAAAATGCCACAGGTTCAAATCCTGTCATCCCTACCTAAGAAAGAGCTCTTAGTTCAGTTTGGTAGAATGTGGGTCTCCAAAACCTGATGTCGTATGTTCAGATCCTATAGAGTGTGATTCTGTTTATCTTATGCCGAATTACGAATTACAATAAAATAACCTAATAAAATGAAATTGAATTACAATTTCAATTTGACCTCCTCTTCGCATTGTGGGAGGTCAATCAAAAAATTAATATTACTCAATTAAAGGTCCAATTGATCGCCATGTCTGTATTGTAAATATGCTGTTATGAATAATCCTGCCAAAGTAATAGGAATTAGACCTAAGACGATTCCAAATAGAAAAATTTCAATCATTTCGATTTTCTTTTGCTTTGTTTGTTTTGAGGAAATAAAAGTAAGATCTATCTCTAAATATTAATCTGAATTATCCATGAATCTCAATGACTAAGAACTGGCAATTGATGTGGAAAGGGAATCATACAATACCTACACAATTCGGAAGAAATATTTAATGAATTGGTCACTCAATTTCAAATAAGTCGCATCTTGTTCAAACTAATCAATAGAACCGAGGTTATAGTTGAAGCCTCGAATAGAAAACCGAAATAGCTAGTTATAATAAGCATGAAAAAATGAAATTAGTTATATTTTTTTTTGCTACATAGGTTGATAACAGACTTACCTAAGTTTCTCTTTTTTTCGAATATGACAGTAAGAAAAAACACTATTGACAAAATTAGTTCTAATTGAAAGTTTTTGATTCATCAGTCATTATGAATGGACTGATGACTCTAAAAAAGATACAGCCATTCATATAGGTAGAATAAAATCAAGTCATTGGCAGTAACACCAACCGATCTTGCGATTCTGAATCAAGAGAAGAGGTTCATTCTTCAATTCCTGTGTTGAATATAGTAATAAGAACTCTGTGTGTTGTGTAACATGATTCCAAAATCAAATAAAGGAAAGGGAATTAGTTTAGGTTTGCAAATAATTTCAATTTTGATCATTTCTATTCTTTTTCAATAGGAGTAAGTCTATTTTGTTTGGAGTGAATGGCCTGATATTACCTTTACTTTTTTTTTTAACTCAACTTATTTGAATTCTAAATTCATTAATTCATTAGATTCAGTATAATAAAGCTTAGTTATTAGTTAATTGCCCATAATATTATATTTTGATGTTGAATAACAAGAAAAAGTTTTCTTGGAATCTATCCTAAAACCTTATTTTTTTTGTTCTTTTTTCATCAAATAATACACTTGTATTGTATTATTGTATATTTATTGTATGACCAACCAATTACTTGAATTGAAATAAAAGGATTCGAAAAAAAAATTTTAACCCTATACCCTAATAAAAAAAAAGTTTTCTATTTCACATATAATATAATTGAACTGTGTGAATATGATAATATCTTTCATCTTTCATGAATTATAAAATCCATTGACTCACACTTTACCAAGATCTTTATTTTCTATTACAAAGTCAATAATGGAAACCTTATATTATAAGGAACTTTTTATTTTTTTAGTCTATTGAATAACATACAATTATCCATATACAAGAAAAAAAAAGAAGAAATCAATTCTATAGTGTTTGGGGATACAGCATTGCTGTGTCAGACAAAGGATAGCTATACTAATTCAGTATACTCGAAATACACCTTTGATACAAAATCGACGATCTCACAAACAAAGATGAAACAAAATATCAGTAGTTTTCTATTTACTGATCCCATCTTTCATGAAATCGATTCCTCTTTTTGACTGTATAAGAATTTTTGGAGCTCAGCATGTCTGGAAGCATGGGAGAACATCCTTTTGCAAATATTATTACCAACATTCGATACTGGGTCATTCATAGTATTACTATACCTTCCCTATTCATTGCAGGTTGGTTATTCGTAAGTACGGGTTTAGCTTACGATGTGTTTGGAAGTCCTCGACCAAACAAATATTTCACAGAGAGCCAACAGGGCATTCCATTAATAACTGGCCATTTTGATTCTTTGGAACAACTCAATGAATTTAGTAGATCCTTTTAGGAGGCCCCCAATGACCATAGATTGAACCTATCCAATTTTTACAATGCGATGGTTGGCTGTTCATGGACTAGCTATACCTATTGTATCTTTTTTGGGGTCAATATCAGCAATGAATTTCATCCAATGATAAACCTAATTCGAATTATAGAACTATGACACAATCAAACCTGAATGAGCAAAATGTTGGGTTGAATCGTACAAGTCTATACTGAGGTTTATTACTCATTTTTGTACTTGCTGTATTATTTTCCAATTATTTCGTCAATTGAGAGAAAGAGAATAGTAGGAATTCTCTTCTCCTATTCGGAAGGATACCATCCTCATAACTTTCCATGACTATTTTTGTCTCTAGCATGACTGCTTGATAAAATGTGGAAGAAAGGGGGAAAAATGGTCGATACTACTGGAAGGATTCCTCTTTCTTGATAGGTACTATAATTGGCATTCTTGTGATTGATTCAATAGGTATTTTCTTTTATGGTTCATATTCTAGGTTGGGTTCATCTCTGTAGTGATCGGATGAATAAGATTTTAGACATGAAAAAGTAAGAACTCAGAGGGGTCTCAACCCTCTGAGTTCTGACTTTTTCAGGCGAGATTTTGATCTATTCCATAATATACAAATTGGAAAATAATCCAATCAACATAATAAAATTGTAGAAATGACAAAACATTTATTTCTTAAGTTAATTGAATAATTGTGGAAAATACTTTTTCTTGTGAAGATTAAGAAGATTAGCAATCCCTCCTAGAAGTATTTGTTTCATGTATCCCTTCCTTTCCATATATTTTCTTTCTTTTTATTTGTTTGCATTTTATTGTCCATTACTAGGAATGGGATACAAGTAATTAATTCTAGACATCACGAAAAATATTATAAACTATTTTTAACAATTTAATGTTAAGGAATTTCTGGATCTAGAAATTCATTTTGTACAATTGAACCTTTTCAAATTGTTTCTTTTTAAGAACCAAAAATATTTGTGCCAAAATAATAGATGCTAAGAAGAACAAAAGACCTTGAGCATGTAATGCATCTTGAAGCACTATTTCTGCATCTCTCTAACCAAAGCCCCCTACATTGGGATTACTTGTTAATGGTTGATCGAGCTTGATGAATTCACCCTCTGAAATAAGAAGTTCAGGTCCTGGAGTTATAATATCAACCACTTGATGTCCGTCCGATGCATCAACTATGGTTATTTCATATCCCCCTTTTTCTTTATGTACTATTCTACTTACTATACCCGATGATGTAGCATTATAGACCGTATTGTTACTTTTACTTCCATTAGGATAAATTTGACCCCTCCCTCTGTTCCCACCTACATATATGGGATATTTTAAGAAGTGAACATCTTTTTTCATAACTAGGTTGGGAGAAAGAATAGGAAAGACGATTTCACTATATTTTTGACCAGGAACCGGACCTATTACAAGAATATTTTTTTATTGGGATGATAATTCTAAAAAGATAGCTTTCCCATCTTTTCTTTCACCTCAGGAGAAACAATACGAAGAAATGAAATGTCAATAAAATAAAAAAAGGAGTTTTTTTTAATAGAATGAACAACCATAATGGATGTCAGCTCAATTCGAAGAAAATTATGCGAAACCTTTACAAAATTATTATGAAGCTACGCGACCAGAAATTGACCCCTATGATCAAAGTTATATACTCTATAACATAGGCCTTATACACAAAAGTAATGGAGAACATATGAAGGCTTTGGAATATTATTTCCAGGAACTAGAATGAACTCCATTCTTACCACAAGCTTTTAATAATATGGTCGTGATCTGTCATTACATGTGGCTATCTCCACTATAGAAAGAAGGAAAAAAAATCAAATTGGCTAGTAAAGTAAATACTATAAAAATGGCTTTCTACATATGCATCATCCAAAGAAATGAATTTTCTCAGTTGTAATAAGGAAAGAGACTTCACAAGAACCAAAATACGAAGAAATAGATACACTATATACTATATTCTATGGGTAAAGGGTCAAATTGATAGACAAAGCACCGTAAAGGTCAATTAGCGAGCTATTGGATCAATACGGTTAAGAACTTCTTACATATACTTCAGGATATGGGAAGTAATCAACTTATGTAATAAAGTTGATCCACTAAGGTATATGATATTGAGCAGCGGTGTAGTGTCAGATCCCAAAGATAGGAAGTTCTTTTTTCTTATGGAGGAAAAGTCCTTTTCAGAGATTCTATATAAGTTTCATATATGACAATAAGATAGTTCTCTTTCAGAAAAATCTAATGTAATGAGATAAGGAAATATCTCTATGCTTCATTCTTTGGAGAGGGGGGGGGGGGGGGGGGGGGGGGGGGGGGGGGGGGGGGTGCGCGGGGAGAGAAAAGATAAAATAGATTTTTGACCAAGAAAATTAGAGTTTGAAACTTAGTTAATTAACTTCGTTTGGTTAGTTGTGGGTAACCACCACCACCCCTCCTTTTTTTTCTTGTTAAGGGGGGTTCATTTCTTAAAAATCTAATACAGTTAGTATAGATTAAATGGGATGCCAAAAGAATCAATTGTTGAGCTGTATGAGGTAGGAAACTCTCAAGTATGGTTCTAAGGAAAGGAATTTACTCACCTATTCCAACCAGGGAGAACGGGCCATTCTACGAGGTGATTCTGAAATCACAGAAGCTTGGTTCAATCAAGGTGCTGAGTATTTGAAACAGGCTATAGTGCTTACCCCGAATAATTATATTGAAGTACAAAATTGGTTGAAGATTATGAGGCATTTAGAATTTGAATAAAATTTGTAATTCATTACAATTGATTGTTGGATCTATTAATCAAATAAAATAGATCATATATATTCTATGATAAGATCCAATCAGAAATTTCATTATATCTCTTGCTTCTAAAATCATTATTGTATGGTATCTTATATGGATAAAGGAGATACGGGTAGAGAAAACTAATCTAATAAAATAAATAATACCTTTGAATTACTAAATATAAATATCAAAATGAATCGTATTAATTCTAATGAATTATTTTGTGATTTTTAATGTAATGTAATACAGTACAATAATTAAGATATTATGTTCCACGGAAGTAGATACATATGGGCATTTATATATTCAAATAGAAATATATTAGACTAGGTTAGGTTGCACAAAAAATAGTTTTCTCGTCATGCTAGGAAAAGGTTTTATGAGAAAATGTTTTACAAGATTTTAAATTGTCCATTAGGCACCTAATTGTTATGTCATAATAGATCCAAACACTTGCCCCGGATTGACTTGGATATCATAATTGCTCTAGTGAAAACTAAATAGATGGATGGGAGATAGGAAAAAAAGGGGACTAATCATAAATTAAATAAAATATCCATCTTTGAGAGGTTCACGAAAAATCTGACTATTGCAGGACTCTTTGTATGTGTTGTCCGGAAAGAGGACTTAATGATTATTCGTTCACTGGAACCAAAAGTAAAAATTGGTGTAGATAGGGATCCTATAAATATGTCTTTCAAAGAATGGGCTTGACCCGGCCATTTCTCAAGAACAATAGCTAAGGGTCCTGATACTACCACTTGGATCTGGAACCTACATGCTGATGCTCACAATTTTTATAGTCATACTAGTGATGTAAAGGAGATCTCTCGGAAGGTATTTAGTGCTCATTTTAGTCGACTCTCTATTATCTTTCTTTGGCTGAGTTGCATGTACTTCCACGATGCCCAATTTTCCAATTATGAAGCATGACTAAGTGATCCTACTCACATTGGACCCAGTGCGTAGGTGGTTTGGCCAATAGTAGGTCAAGAAATATTGAATGGTGATGTAGGTGGGGGTTTCCTGGGAATACAAATAACCTCTGGTTTTTTTCAGATTTGGCGAGCATCTAGAATAACTAGTGAATTACAACTCTATTGTACCACAATTGGTGCATTGGTCTTTGCATCCTTAAAGCATTTTTTCGATTGGTTACATTATCACAAAGCAGCACCAAAATTGGCTTGGTTCCAAGATGTAGAATCTATGTTGAATCACCACTTAGTGGGATTACTAGGACTTGGGTCTCTTTCTTGGGTGGGACACCAAATCCATGTATCTTTATCTATTAACCAATTTCTCAATGATGGAGTTGATCCTAAAGAGATACCACTTCCTCATGAATTTATCTTGAATCAAGATCTTTTGATTCAACTTTATCCCAGTTTTGCTGAGGGAGTCTCACCTTGAATTGGTCAAAATATGCAGAATTTCTGTGTTTTCATGGAGGATTAGATCCAATAATGGGAGATCTTGGTTGAGCGATATAACACATCATCATTTAGCAATTGTAATTCTTTTCTTGATCGCCAGTCATATGTATAGGACCAATTAGGTTATTGTCCATGGCCTTAAAGACATTTTAGCAGCCCATAAAGGTCCATTTACATGCCAGGGTCATAAGGGCCTTTATGAAATCCTAACAACGTCATGTCATGCTCAATTAGCTCTTAACCTAGCTATGTTAGGTTCTTTAACCATTGTTGTAGCTCACCATATGTATTATAATGCCCCCCTATCCATACTTAGCTATTGACTATGGTACACAACTTTCGCTATTCAAACATCATATATGGATCGGCAAATTTCTCATAGTTGGTACTGCTGCACATGCAGCTATTTTTATTGTAAGAGATAATGATCCAATTACTCGATACAATGATCATTAGATTGTGTCCTTAGGCACTGTGATGCAATCATATCACATCTTAACTGGGCATGTATATTTCTAGGGTTTCATAGTTTTGGCTTATATATTCATAACGATATCATGAGTGCTTTAGGGCATCCCCAAGATATGTTTTTAGATACCGCTATACAACTCCAACCCATCTTTGCTCAATGGGTACAAAACACCCATGCTTTAGTGTCGGGTGTAATAGCTCCTAGTGATAACAAGTGCCAGCTTAACTCGGGGAGGTGATGAATTAGTAGCAGTAGGCAGCAGAGTAGCTTTGTTACCTATTCCATTAGGAACCATAGACTTTTTGGTCCATCACATTCATGCATTTATGATCCATGTGATTGTATTGATACTACTGAAAGGCATTCTATTTGCTCACAGTTCCTGTTTGATACCTGATAAACAAATCTTGGTTTTCGTTTCCCTTGTGATGGGCCTGGAAGAGGAGGAACATGTCAAGTATCTAGCTAGGATCATGTCTTCTTAGGTCTATTTCAGTTGGCAAATGCAGTCAAATGTTTGGGGCACTATAAGTGATCAAGGAGTGGTAACCCATATCAGAGGAGGAAACTTTGCACAAAGTTCCATTACTATTAATGGGTGGTTACAGGATTTCTTATGGGCACAGGCATCTCTGGTAAGTTTTGTCTTATGGTTCTTCATTATTTGCATATGGTCTTGTTTTCTTAGGTGCTCAATTTGTCTGGGCTTTTAGTTTAATGTTTCTATTTAATGGCCATGGTTATTGGCAAAAACTCATTGAATCTATCATTTGGGTTCATAACAAATTAAAAGTTTCTCGTGCTACTTAGCCTAGAGTCTTGAGCATTATACGAGGATGCACTATAGGAGTAACCCATTACCTTTTGGGTGGAATTGCCACAACATGGGCATTCTTCGTAGCAAGAATTATTGCAATAGGATAATGGCTAGGAGGATTTGAAAGGCATTATGGCATTAAGATTTCCAAGGTTTAGCCAAGGTTTAGCTCAGGACCCCACTACTCATCGTATTTGGTTTGGTATTGCTATCACACATTACTTTGAAAGTCATGATGATATTACTGAGGAATGTCTTTATCAAAACATTTTTTATTCTCACTTTGGACAGTTAGCAATAATCTTTTTGTGGATGTTTGAAAATCTATTTCATGTAACTTGGCAAGAAAATTTGGAGTCATGGATACAGGACCCTTTACATTTAAGACCTATTGCTCATGCAATTTGGGATCCTCATTTTGGTCAACCCGCTGTAAAGGCCTTTACTCGAGGAGGTGCTATCAGCCCCTTGAATATTGCTTATTCTGATCTTTAGCAGTGGTGGTATACAATTTGATTACGCACCAATAAATTTCTTTATACTGGAACTTTTTTTCTATTATGTCTTTTTGGTATATCTTTAATAGTGGGTTGGTTACACCTACAACCAAAATGGAGACCAAGTGTTTCATGGTTTAAAAATGCCGAATCGCATATCAATCATCATTTGTCAGGACCTTTTGGACTAAGTTCTTTGGCTTGGGCAGGACATTTAGTTCATGTCGCTATTCCCAGATCCAGGGGGGAGTATGTCAGATGGAATAATTTCTTAAACATATTACCACATCCCCAAGGATTGGAACCACTTTTTACCGGTCAGTGGAATCTTTATTCACAAAACTCTAATTCTAGTAGTCATTTATTTGGTACCTCCAAGGGGGCAGGAACTGCCATTCTAACCCTTCTTGGAGGATTCCATCCCCAAATGCAAAGTTTATGGCTGACCGATATTGCTCATCATCATTTAGCTATTGCATTTCTTTTTCTCATTGCTGGTCATATGTATAGAACTAACTTCGGGATTGGGCACAGTATCAAAGATCTTTTAGAAGCACATATTCCCCTGGAGGGTCAATTAGGATGTGGGCATAAGGGCCTTTATGACACAATCAACAATTCGATTCATTTTCAATTATGCCTTGCTCTGGCCTCTTTTGGGGTTATTACTTCTTTAGTAGCTCAACACATGTACTCTTTGCTAGCTTATGCATTCATAGAACAAGACTTTACTACTCAAGCTGTGTTATATACTCATCACCAATACATCACAGGATTCATCATGACAGGAGCCATTGCTCATGGAGCTTTATTCTTCATTAGAGATTATAATCCGAAATAGAATGAGGATAATGTATTAGCAAGAATGTTAGACCATAAAGAAGCTATCATATATCATTTAAGTTGGGCTAGCCTATTTCTGGGATTCCATACTTTGGTACTTTATGTTCATAATGACTTCATGCCACTTTTGGTACTCCGGAAAAACAAACCTTGATCGAACCCATATTTGCCCAATGGATACAATTTGCTCATTGTAAGACTTTGTATGGGTTCGATGTACTTTTATCTTCAACGAATGGCCCAGCATTAAATGCGGGTCGAAACATATGGTTACCTAGCTGGTTGAATGCTGTTAATGAGAATAGTAATTCACTCTTCTTAACAATAGGTCCTGGAGATTTCTTGGTCCATCATGCTATTGCTCTAGGTTTGCACACAACTACATTGCTTTTAGTAAAAGGTGCTTTAGATGCACGTGGTTCTAAGCTAATGCCAGATAAAAAGGATTTTGGTTATAGTTTTCCTTGCGATGGCCCATGACGTGGCAATACTTGTGATATTTCTGGTTGGGATGCATTTTATTTGGCAATTTTCTCAATGTTAAATACCATTGGATGGATGACTTTTTATTGGCATTGGAAACACATCACATTATGGCAGGGTAACCTTTCACAATTTAATGAATCCTCCACTTATTTGATGGGATGGTTAAGAGATTATCTATGGTTGAACTCTTCACAACTTATCAATGGATATAATCCTTTTGGTATGAATAGTTTATCCGTGTGGGCGTGGATGTTTTTATTTGGACATCTTGTTTAGGCTACTGGATTTATGTTCTTAATTTCCTGGTGTGGATATTGGCAAGAATTGATTGAAACTTTAGCATGGGCTCATGAATGCACACCTTTGGCTAATTTGATTCGGTGGAGAGATAAGCCAGTGGCCCTTTCCATTGTCCAAGCAAGATTGGTTGGATTAGCCTACTTTTTTGTAGGTTATATATTTAGAAAATTTGGTTAATTTAGTTTTTTTTTATATACTGTATCAGCAACAATCTCATTTCTTTCAATGGAGAGGGAGGGAGATTGATCGTGTTCTATTTTCTTTTACATCTAGGATCCGAACTCTATCATTGATGATAATAGGAACTAAACATTATGGCAAAAAAAGTTTGATCCATAGGGGGAAGAAACGGCAGAAATTGGAATAGAAATATCATTTGATTCATCGATCTTCAAAAAAAGAAACAAGCAAAGTTCCATCATTGAGTGAAAAATGGGAAATTCATAGAAAATTGCAATCCCCACCAAATAATAGTGCACCTATACGTCTTCATTGACATTGTTTTTTTTATTGGAAGACCTAGAGGTAACTATCGAGACTTTGGGTTATCTGGACACATACTTTGAGAAATGGTTCATGAATGTTTGTTACCGGGCACAATAAGATCAAGTTGGTAAAGGTAAAAATAGCATTTCATATTTGTATAGATCTCTATGATCATAGATCATAGATCATAGAGGGGCCTTCTTTACCATTCTGTATAAATAGACTATTCTATTTATATAGATATGGTAGAGAGGCATATCTAATCTTTCTTCGTCTATTAGTTCCCAGTTCTTTAGCATGGAGTAGAGTAGTTTGGTAGCTCACAAGACTCATAACCTTGAAGTCACGGGTTCAAATCCTATCTCCACAACATTTTTCGTTTGGATGGGAGATAAAAAGGAGGAAGATAGAACTACGATACTATTGAAGTCAACTATACCAAATTTTTTCTTAAATTGAAGTTTCATTAAGAAGTATATTACTTTACTATGGGTGGATAGCGGAGATCAAACCTGCATCTTCTCCTTAAAAAGAGAAATTTTACCATTCGACCATATCTGCATTTTCTTCCTTTCTGATACACATGCATATGTCCACACATATATGATATATCATATATGCGTCTAGATCATATTTGTGCAAGGCCAGATACTCAGATACTTCAGATTGAATCTTAATATCTTTCACAATACTTTTTAAAAAAGGAGTGGCATTTTTTGATCTAAAGAAATTCAAGAAATAAGAGAATTATGGATAGCTACTAGAAAGACTAATCAAATCCATAATGTTGTATGTCTTTTTTTAGCCGAGCCAAGTCCAAACCATTGGGACCTCTTAGAGGTTCCAACCAAGGAGCAAGGAGATCCCAAAAACACATAGTTTCCCCTCCAAAAATAACCTCTCTGGTCGGAGACCGCATTAGATATTTACCTAAACCAGTAGGCCCTTGGGCGGATCCCACGTTAGCCCCAAGATGTTGGTCTCTAACTAGAAAAGTAAATGCCTGAGCTTGAGAAGCTTCTAGTTCAGTGTGCCCATAAAATTCACTAGGATGGGTAGTATTATTGAACCAGATGAAATAATAATCGATGAAACCAAAGATAGATAAAGCACCAAAACTATAAGACAAGTAAGCTTCTCCAAACCATACAAATGCACGGCGAGCCCATGCAAAGGGTTTGGTTAAGATATGCCAAATTCCACCAAGTATACAAATGGAACCTAACCATACATGCCCTCCAATTATGTCTTCTAAATTATCCACACTAACAATCCAGCTTTCTCCCCCAAAAGGGGATTTTAATAAATAACCAAATATAACTCTTGGACTAAGGGTCAAGTTGGTAATTTTTCTTACATCTCCTCCCCCGGCACCCAAGTATCATACACGCCACCAAAATAAAGAGCCTTGAGTACTAGAAGAAAAGCACCTATACCTAACAAAATTAAGTGAATACCTAAAATTATAGTCATTTTATTTCTATCTTTCCATACATAACCAAAGAATGGAAAGGATTCTTCAAGAGTTTCAGGTCCAAGAAGTGCATGATAAATACCGCAAAAGCCTAAGACTGCAGAAAAAATTAAGTGAAGTATTCCAGATACAAAGTAGGGAAAGGTGTCTATAACTCCCCCCCCCCCCCCCCCCCCCCCCCCCCCCCCCACCAACTCCGCCCCCCAAACTACTACCCCACCTAGCGTAGCTAAGTGCGAGAGTAAAAATCAACCCCTGTTCATACATGGATTTCTCTAGTACGAAATGAGCCACTTCAAATAGGTTCATTGCTTCTCCAGCCCAGAATACAATTAATCTGGCATGGGCTATGTGAGCCCCAAGTAGTTTGCCAGACAAATTTATAAGCCTAGCATTCCCAGCCCACCAAGCGAAACTAGTAGTGTCCTGGTGATGACCAGCTAAAGCTAAAGTTCCATTAAAAAGCATTTCCATGGGGTAGAACCTCCTCAGGGAATATAAGGATTTGGTGTTGCTCATATTATACAAGAGATGCTTACTTATAAATCTGATCATATTAGAGCTTGTCAAGAGGTACTTGGTACTACAATTATTGGAGGAACAGTACCTAACCCCGAGGATGCTCCCGAATCTTCTCGATTGCTCATTCGAGAATTATGATCTTTGTCTCTGGAACTAAATCATTTCCTTGTATCTGAGAAGAACTTCCAAATTAATAGGAAGGAAGCTTGATCTGAATGAATCCAAATTTCTATTCTATGATCGACCGGTATAAACATCAACAGCTTCGAATTGGACCAGTTTCTCCCCAACAAATAAAGGCTTAGGCCAACAAAATCCTACCTAATGGAGAGATGGTTGGGGAGGTGACAAAACCCTATACTTTTCATTACAAAACCAACAAATTGGAAAAAGATGGATTGTTTTGTGAAAGAATCTCTGGACCTATAAAAAGTGGAATTTGTACTTGTGGAAAATATCAAGTGATCAGGGTTGAAAAAGAAGACTCGAAGTTTTGTGAACAATGTGGGGTGGAGTTTGTTGATTCTTAGATACGAAGATATCAAATGGGATACATCAAACTCGCATGTCCAGTGACTCATGTGTTGTATTTGAAATGTCTTCCTAGTTATATTGCAAATCTTTTAGATAAATACCTTAAGGAATTAGAAGGCCTAGTATATTGTGATGTGTGATTTGATTGAAATTTGCATTTTACATATTCAAATTGAGAAACTAACATCCCATTCAATCTAATTGGGATGTCCCTACTCTGACATGTGTCTTGGAAGGACTAACATGAAGCTCATAAAATGTTGCGTGTATTCAATACTTCCAAAAAAAAGGGAATTGATCCATGGTCGATTCCCTAATAGATAAATAGGAATGGAATTACTAATTTTACCTCTTGAAAAATAAACTTTTCATGGAATTAGCAATTCCATTTCTTTTAGAAATAGATTTTGTTCAAGCAAGCAACTATGGAATGGTTACAGAAGTTTATCTATCGCATATACACTTCAGGCGACTGAATGGCATAAGCACCATCGAGGTGAGTAGGGACCTAAAAGATCGAATGGAATGATATATAGACAAGTAAATCCCTTATGAGTCCCAAAGTATAAACATTAAAAGTTTAAGTGGATTTAGCATTTGAAGGGAAGTAGACTACTCAATAATTTCACATTTCCTTTTTTGCCGTAAATGAATTATAAATTTAATTTAAGTAATTTAGAAAATCAAAACAAGAATGAATTAATGAAAGATTAGTCCTCGCTGGGAACTTGAGTAAGGAGTAGCCTTTAGCCTTTGTAGGGTTTTATTGAACAAAATTTCACCCCTCTTTCTTTTTCTTTATTTGCTATAACTACTTGAGCTGGATGAGAGGAAACCTTCACGTCTGATTTTTAAGGGGGGAATCTAATCCTATAGAAGCCTATCTCAATTTTTCTTTTGCTAGGCCCATATCTAAAAAACCAACTTTCTTCTGGTTACAAGGTTCATTCGAATATAAAATCCAATCCTTGAGATACAATATTCCACTTTTTTTTACTACCCAAAGCTTTGAGACATTTCAAAATCGATACATTGCAACGGGAGCAAGTGCTATCAGAGAACAATTAGCATATTTGGATTTGGAAATTATTATAGATAATTCATTTGTAGAATGGAAGGAATTAGGAGATGAAGAGGTAATTGGAACTAGAAATGAATGGGATGATAGAAAAATTTGAAGAAGAAAGGATTCTTTTGGTTATATACATGGAATTAGCTAAATATTTTATTCGAACAAATGTAGAACCAAAACTAATGATTTTGCGCCTATTACCAGTTCTTCCTCCTAAGTTGAGACCAATAATTCAGACAGATGGAGGTAAACTAATGAGTTCAGATATTAATGAACTCTATAGAAGAGTTATCTATCAGAACAATACTCTTACCGATCTATTAGCAACAAGTAGATCTACGCCAGGTGAATTAGTAATGTGTTAGGAGAAATTGGTACAAGAAGTAGTAGATACACTTCTTGATAATGGGATCCATGGACAATCGATGAAAGATGGTCATAATAAAGTTTACAAGTCATTTTTTGATGTAATTGAAGACAAAGAGGGAAGATTTCGTGAGACTCTGCTTGGGAAACGGGTCAATTATTCGGGGAATTCTATCATTGTCATGGGTCCTTTGCTTTCATTACATCAATGTGGATTACCTCATGAAATAGTAATAGAGCTTTTCCAAACATTTGTAATTTGTGATTTAATCAAACATCATGTTGCTTCTAACATAGGGATTGCTAAGTCAAATTCAGGAAAAGGAACCCAATGTATGGGAAATACTTCAAGAAGTTATGTGGGGACATCCTATATTGTTGAATAGAGCACCGACCTTGCATATATTGGGTATAAAGACCTTCCAACCCATTTTAGTGGAGGAGCGTGCTATTTGTTTACACCCATTAGTTTGTAGAGGCTTCAATGCAGACTTTGATGGGGATCAAATGACTATTCATGTACCTTTATCTTTGGAAGCTCAAGTGGAGGCTCGTTTACTTATGTTTTCCAATATGAATCTCTTGTCTCCAGCTATTGGAGATCCCATTTTCGTACCAACTTAAGATATGCTTATTGGACTCTATGTATTAACGATTGGGAATCATCGAGGTATTTGTGGAAATAGGTATAATACATATAATTGTAGAAATTCTCAAAACAAAAATAGTTAACAATAATAAGAATAAGTATAAGTATATGAAAGCTATGTATTGTTGTAGTTCCTATGATGCACTTGGAGCTTATCGGCAAAAACGAATCGATTTAGATAGTCCTTTGTGGCTCCGGTGGTGACTAGATCAACGTGTCATTGGCTCAAGAGAAGTTCCTATCGAAATTCAATATGAATCTTTGGGTACTTATAAAGAGATTTATAGGAACTATCTGATCATAAGAAGTGTAAAAAAAGAAATTCATTATATATACATTCAAACCACCATTGGTTATATTTCTTTTTATCGAGAAATGGAAGAAGTTGTACAGGGGTTTTCTCGGGCCTACTCATATGTTATCTAAACTAAGAAATTAGGTTAGTTGATATCCGTGTCTGGGAATTCGGTTCTCTCCAGTTTTGTTGGTATCAGAATTCCCGAATTCCTACATCAATTAAGATTAAGGGAAGGAAGTTTTCAAATCATTGACTCAGGTCCATTGTGGAATCCTATTAAGCATAATATGGGGGTATTTATGATAGAACTGGCTGATCTGGTCTTTCACAATAAAGTGATAGATGGAATTGTTATGAAACAACTTATTAGTAGATTAATAGATCATTTCGGAATGGCATATACATCATATATCCTAGATTAATCGAAGACTCTAGGTTTTTTGCAAGCCACTGCTATGTCTATTTCATTAGGAATTGATGATCTTTTAACAATACCTTCTAAGGAATGGTTAGTCCAAGACACTGAACAGCAAAGTTTTCTTTTGGAAAAATACTATCATTATGCAAATGTACACGCAGTAGAAAAATTACATCAATCCATTGAGATATGGTATGCTACAAGTGAATATTTGAGACAAGAAATGAATCCTAATTTTCAGATGACTGATCCTTCTAATCCAATCCATTTAATGTCCTTTTATGGAGCTCGAGGAAATGTATCTCAGGTACACCAATTGGTGGGTATGAGAGGATTAATGTCAGATCCTCAAGGACAAATGATTGATTTACCCATTCAAAGCAATCTGCGCGAGGAACTTTCTTTGATGGAATATATAATTTCTTGCTATGGAGCCCACAAAGGCATTGTAGATACTATTGTGCGAACATCAGATGCTAGATACCTCACACATAGGCTTGTTGAAGTAGTTCAACACATTATTGTACGTAGAACAGATTGTGGTACTATCCGAAGTATTTTTGTGAGTCCTTGAAAAGGGAGGATGATGGAAAAATTTTTTGTCCAAACACTAATTGGTCGTGTATTTGCATATGATATATATATGGGTCCATGATGCATTGTTGTTTGAAATCAAGAGGATGGGATTGGACCTGTCAATCGTTTAATAATTTTTTGAGCATGACTGATATATATTTGAACCCCTTTTACTTGTAAAAGTAGATTTTGGATCTGTCAATTATGTTACGGTGGGAGTCCCACTTATGGTGATCTAGTTGAATTGGGAGAAGCCATATGTATTATTGTGGGTCTATCAATTAGGGAACCAGGGACTCAACTAACATTAAGAACTTTTCATACTGGTGGAGTATTTATAGGCGGTACTGCTGAACATGTGCAAATTCCTTCGAGTGGAAAAATCAAATTCAATGATGATTTGGTTCATCCCACATGTACCCATCATGGACATCCTGCTTTTTTATGTTCTATAGACATGTATGTAACTATTTATGGTCGGGATATTATACATAATGTGAATATTCCACTAAAAGGTTTGATTTTAGTTCAAAATGGTCAATACATGGAATCAGAACAAGTGATTGCCGAGATTTGTGCCGGGGAATCCACTTTTCATTTTAAAGAGAGGGTCTGAAAACATATTTATTCTGAATTAGAGGGAGAAATGCATTGGAGTACCCTTGTCTACCATGCACTCGAATACCCATATGGTAATGTTCATTTATTACCAAAAACAAGTCATTTATGGATAGTAGCAGGAGGTTGATGTAGATCTAGTATAGTATCTTTTTCACCCACAAGGATCAAGATCAAATAAATTTTCATTCTTTTTCTATCGAAGAAAAATATATTTCTGATCTCTTAATAACTAATTATCGAGTAAGGCATAAATTGTTGGATACTTCTGGTAAAAAAAAGAAGAAATCCTTGAACATTCAATACCCGATCGAATCATACCCAAGGGTCATTGGAATTTCATATATCCTTTTATTCTTCAAGAAAATTCATATTTCTTGGTGAAAAGATGAAGAAATAGATTCATCATCCCATTACAATATGATCAAGACCGAGAGAAAGAACTAATACCATGTTTTGGTGTTTCGATTGAAATACTCATAAATGGTATTTTACGTAGAAATAGTACTCTTGCTTATTTCTATGATTCAATATATAGAAGAAGCAGTTCAAGAATTACTAAATATGGGACTGTAGAGGTAGATTCAATTGTAAAAATATTGAATACCGAGGAACCAAAGAATTTAGTACGAAGTACAAAATACAAATCGAAATAGATCAATTTTTTTGATTTCCCGAAGAAGTACATATCTTACATGGATCTTCATCGATAATGGTTCAGAGCAATAGTCTCATTGGAGTAGATACACGACTCGCCTTAAATACAAGAAGTCGAATAGGTGGATTAGTCTAGGTGGAGAGAAAAAAAAGTATTGAACTGAAAATCTTTTCTAGAAATATCCATTTTCTTGGAGAGACAGATAAGATATCCAGGAACAGTGCCATTTTGATACCACCAAGAAGGGGAAAGAAAAATTTTAAGGAATCCAAAAAAAAAAAAGGAAAAATTGGATCTATGTTCAACGAATCACACCCACTAAGAAAAAGTATTTTGTTTCAATTAGACCTGTAGTCACATATGAAATAGCTGATGGGATAAATTTAGCAACACTTTTCCCTCAGGACCTCTTAGAGGAAAAGAATAATGTCCAACTTAGGGTTGTAAATTATATCCTTTATGGAAATGGCAAGTCAATTCGGAGAATTTCTCACACAAATATTCAATTAGCTAGGACTTCCTTTGTTGAGGTAAGGGAAAATGATCTGATTCGTGATTTCATACAAATTGACTTAATCAAGTCCATTATTTCGTATACTAGAAAAAGGAATGATACGGCGAGTTCGGGGTTGATTCCCGATAATGGATTAAATTGCACCAATAACAATCCTTTTTTTTCCAAGTTGAAGACACAATTACTTACCCAACATCAAGGAACTATCGGTATGGGTACCTTGTTGAATCGAAATAAGGAATGTCAATCTTTGCTAATTTTGTCATCATCCAATTGTTCTCAAATTGGTCCATTCAACGGTTTGAAATATAACAATGTAACAAAAGAATCGGATGCCATAATTCCAATTATGGATTTTCTGGGTTCCTTAAGTACTATTGTACCTAAAATAGCAAATTTTTATTCATCTTACCATTTAATAACTCATAATCAGATTTTGTTAAAGAAATTTTTGCTACTTGAGAATTTTCATTTTAAACAGACTTTCCAAGTACTTGAAGTACTTCAATACTGTTTAATAGATGAAAATAGGAGGATTTATAGTCCTGATCCATGTAGTAACATCCTCTTGAATCCATTCCCTTTGAATTGGTTCTTTCTCCATCACAACTATTGTGAAGAGACATCTACAATAATTAGCCTTGGACAATTTTTTTTGTGAAAATGTATGTCTATTCAAATATGGACCAGACATAACAAAATCTGGTCAAATTCTAATTGTTCACATTGATTCCTTAGTTATAAGATCAGCTATGCCCTATTTGGCCATTATGGGAGCAACTGTTCATGGACATTAGGGGAAAATCCTTTATGAAGGAGATACATTAGTTACATTTAACTATGAAAAATCGAGATCTGATGACATAACGCAGGGTCTTCCAAAAGAGGAACAAGTCTTAGAAGTGCGTTTGGTTGATTCCATATAGATGAACCTGGAAAAGAGAGTTGGGAGTTGGAACAAATGTATAACAAGAATTCTCAGAAGACCTTGGGGTTCTTGATTGGGGTTGAGCTAACCATAGCTCAAAGTCGTATCTCTTTGGTTAATAGGATTCAAAAGGTTTATCGATCCCAGGGGGTACAGATCCATAATAGACATATAGAAATTATTGTACGTCAAGTAACAACAAAAGTGTTGATTTCAGAAGATGAAATGTGTGATGTTTTTTCACCTGGAGAATTCATTAGATTATTGCCAGCGGAACATGTAGGACGTGCTTTGGATGAAGCAATTTGTTATCGGGCAATCTTATTGGGAATAATGAAGGCATCTCTGAATACTCAAAGTTTCATATCCAAAGTGAGTTTTCAGAAAACCACTCAGGTTTTAGCAAAAGCTGCTCTACGAAATCGTATTGATTGGTTGAAAGGCCTAAAGGATAACATTGTTCTGGGGGGGATTATACCTGTTGGTACCGGATTTAAAAAATTAGTGCACCATTCAAGACAAGATAAAAATATTCATTTGGAAATCAAAAAGAATAATCTATTCTCATTAGAAATGAGAGATATTTTGTTACACCACAAAGAATTATTTTGTTCTTACCTTGCAAACAATTTACATGAGACATTAGAACAATCATTTACTGGATTTAATGATTCCTAAAAGGAGATTAACATTTTTCTCCTTTAATTTATCTCTGGTCTATTGATTTGGTAATAAAAAAAAGTAATTAAAAGAAATTAATGGTTCAAACCGCGTATTGTATTGATGGTCAATCCTCGATATAAGGTTCCCTTGGAACAATTATTATTATTTCTTTTTTTAGGGTATCACATCTCTTTGTAAAAAATAAAAACAAAGAGGGAATGGGGGGGAAATGCCAAGAAGATATTGGAACATCAATTTTCTAGAGATGATGGAAGTGGGGGGTTTATTTTGGTCATGGTACTAGGAAATAGAATCCTAGAATGGCCCCTTATATCTCTGCAAAGCATAAAGGTATTCATATTACAAATATTACTAGAACTGCTCATTTTTAATCAGAAGCTTGTGATTTAGTTTTTGATACAGCAAGTAGAGGAAAAAGCTTTCTAATCATTGGTACCAAAAATAAAGTAGCAGATTCAGTAGCATCAACTGCAATAAGGGCTCGGTGTCATTATGTTATTAAAAAATGGCTCGGTGGTATGTTAATGAATTGGTCTACGATGAAAATGAGACTTCATATGTTTAGAGGCTTAAGAACAGACCAAAAGATGGGCAAATTCAACCGTCTCCCAAAAACAAAAAGAGAAGCAGCGATGTTGAAGAGAAAATTAGTTACCTTTCAAACATATCTGGGTGGTATCAGGTATATGACAGGGTTGCCTAATATTGTAATCACCCTTGATCAGCAAGAAGATTATATGGCTCTTCAAGAATGTGTCATTTTAGGTATTCCAACAATTTGTTTAATCGATACAAATAGTAACCTAGATCTCACAAATATTTCAATCCTAGCCAATGATGATGCTATAGCTTCAATCCTATTAATTCTCAACAAATTAGTATCCACAATTTGTGAGGGTCATTCTAGCTATATATGGAATCCTTGATTATTATCCAAAATAAAAAAAAATTGGTTAATTATTAATTATTTGATTTGGGAATTCCATAGATTTAATGGATCAATTACTACTACCTGAATTTTTCAAAAGAGGTAAATAAGTATAGTACTGGGGATATTGATCTTATGTGATTGCCTATAAATAGAAATATATGGATTAAAATGGGTGAAATCAGAAAGAGATGGTTGAATCAAAATAATTCCTTTTTTTTAAGTTTGATTTCTATCAGAGGACAATATGAATGTTATAGCATGTTCCATTAAAACACTTAAAGGGTTTTATGATATATCAGGTGTAGAAGTAGGCCAACATTTCTATTGGCAAATAGGGGGTTTGCAAATCCATGCCCAAGTACTTATCACTTCTTGGGTCATAATTGCTATCTTATTATGTTCAGTCATCATAGCTATTCAGAATCCACAAACCATTCCAACCAACGGTTAGAATTTCTTTGAATATATCCTTGAATTTATTCGAGACTTGAGAAAAACCCAAATTGGAGAAAAATATGGTCCTTGGGTTCCCTTTATTGGAACTATGTTCCTATCTATTTTTGTTTCTAACTGGTCAGGTGCTCTTTTACCTTGGAAAGTCATACAGTTACCTCATGGGGAGTTAGTTGCCCCCACAAATGATATAAATACTACTATTGCTTTAGCTTTACCGATGTCAGTGGCATATTTTTATGTGGGTCTTACAAAAAAAGGGTTGGGTTATTTCAGAAAATACATTCAACCAACCCCAATCCTTTTACCAATAAATATCCTAGAAGATTTCACAAAACCTTTATCTCTTAGTTTTTGACTTTTCGGGAATATATTGGCTGATGAATTAGTAGTTGTTGTTCTTGTTTCTTTAGTACCTTTATTAATTCCTATACCCATCATGTTTCTTGGATTATTTACAAGTGGTATTCAAGCTCTTATTTTTGCAACCTTAGTTGTGGCTTATATAGGTGAATCCATGGAGGGTCATCATTAACTAGTCTTCAAACAAAATAGTCTTTTTTTTAACTTATTTCAATTCATGTATGGTTCAAGAGAATCCACTCGGTTGGGGAACATAATAGATACAAATATGTATGTATAGTATTGTATAGTATATATGACCCATAATCGTGGTAGGTCAAGTTACATTATAGAAGAAAGAAAGGTATATTTGATATTAGATATTCATTATATTATACGGGATTATTCCTATATATTATTTATCTCTATATAATATATTTTATATACAATTTACAGTCCCCTCTATTTATATAGAGATGTATTCCAATACAATTTTCTTCTCTTTCGTTTGTGACTATGTGTAGATTGAATGAAAAAATAGATGAACACAGGAATGGAATAGAGTAGAAAATGAAGAATTGATGAAAGAATGGTTCCAAAGAAAGAAGTGCAATAACTAGAGTTGTATGCATCATATGGATTTACAAAAAAACCTATCGCGGGTAGAAACGAAAAAAAATAAGAGATGGAAATAGTTCTGATAATTCAATTGATTCAGTAATATTTTTGTTGCAATTCAGAATTTTTAGTTAGTTCGACCCGACGATGGATCTTAGTGAAAAAATGTAATAATTCATTGGTTGATTGTATTATTAACCATTTCTTTTTTTTTTTGGTGCGAGGAACTTACCATGAATCCATTGATTTCTGTTGCTTCCATTATTGTTGCTGGATTGGCTATAGGCCTTGCTTCTATTGGACCTGGAGTTGGTCAAGGTACTGCTACAGGCCAAGCCGTAGAAGGTATTGCGAGGCAACCAGAAGCAGAGGGTAAAATATGAGTTACTTTATTGCTTAGTCTAGCTTTTATGGAAGCTTTAACAATTTATGGACTGGTCATGGCATTGGTGCTTTTATTTGCAAATCCTTTTGTTTAATGTAATCCTAGAAATGGGAAAAAGTACCTTTTTCTTTAATTTCATCAACTCAGGCTTGTCCTTTGTCTCGTCAAATTATAGCAAGACTTTACTCATAGAATACAAAATTATTCCTAGAATTTTCTATTTTTCTTGAGACAATACCCCTACCCTAGGAAGGACTGATTTGAAGATGGGAAATTCATAGATCTATTCTCTTTCTTTCTTCTCATCCTTAGTACACCAGAAACTTTCACTTTTAGAAAGCCTTTCAACAAAGAACAAAGGAGATATTTTGCAATTGACATGAAACCAAAGATAATAATACTACTTTATTCGAAATTGAAAATTTCACCAAAAAATAAGAAAAAAATTAATGAAAATGGAAAATAGAAAAATAAAAAAAGAAGAAGAAAGAAATTGATTCAAAAAGAAAAAGACAAGTGATATGATAGAAAAAGAATTCTGGTTCTTTTTTAGTCCTATCTATATTATATGAAGCATATGAAAAATGTAACCTATTCTTTTGTTTCTTTTGAACACTGGCCATTCGCCAAAAGTTTTGGGTTTAATATCGATATTTTAGCAACAAATCTAATAAATCTAAGTATAGTGCTTGGTGTATTGATTTTTTTTGGAAAGGGAGTGTGTGCAAGTTGTCTATTTCAAAAATAGGTTGGATCCAAACGGCAGTACTTTAATATAATAGATTTCTATTTCTTATTTTTAATTTTATTTATAAATACAATAAAAAATAAGAAAGAAAGGTGGACAATCTCGATGAATTACTTATGAATAAATTCCATTCAGAAATTATATAATATAATATATGTAAGAACCATAGTATTTTATGATTCATTGGTAAATCAATTTTGATTTTCTATCAACCAATAATGTGAGACCATTAACATGGTTAAACCCAAACTGTTTGAAGTCCAGGCATAACATGGGTATTCTTTCTACCACTATCTTAAAGTTAGTACCGAAATGATTTTCATTTTAAAATGAATAGTTAGTAATTTATCCGATATAAGACACTCATATCAATAAAAAGACTTCAACTATTTACTAGTTACTATAAAAAGATTGTATTAGAAAAAAATAGGCACCTTGCCTCTTTTTATCCAATGACGAATGGATGACCTATGTATAAAAAAATGAAGAAATTTTTGGATTTGCAGAAAGGGCATAAACAAATTTAAATTATATTAAAATAAAATATTTCAATTTCAAATAACAAATAATATTTATTTCAAATATATTAAAACGAAATATCTATTATAGATATATATTTGTATTTTATATTTAATAAAGAAATAACTTTGCTGAAATTATAGATTTATGTTTGGTCGGAAGAGTCCTTTTACTAGAATAGAACATTCTAGTCTTGTATTAGTTTCGATGAAGAAAAGATGAGGCAGGCTCATTACATTAAATGATATGGAAATGCCTATATGTCTATAAAATAAATAATTGAGTGTGAAAGCCAAATGAACCAAAAGATTCATGTTTGGCTCGGGAAGAGATCATGGAAGTCGTAAAATTATATTATATAGTAAGATAATCTACGTTCATTAAATGAATTATTAGATAATCAAAAACAGAGGATCTTGAGTACTATTCAAAATTCGGAAGAATTGCATCAAGGAGCCATTGAGTAGCTTGAAAAAGCCCGAACTCGCTTATAGAAAGTGGAAATGGAAGTAGATGAGTATCAAATTAATGGATACTCTGAGATAGAATGAGAAAAAAGTAAATTTGACTAATGCTAGTTGTGATAGTTTGGAACGATTAGAAAATTAATCAGGTATGACAACGAGTTTTCCAGCAAGTCTTACACAGAGCTCTAGGAACTCTGAATAGTTATTTGAATAGTGATTTACATTTCCGTATCATCAGTGCTAATATTCATATCCTCGCAACGATGGAAGAAATAACTGATTAATCTTTCTACTTTTGCTTTAGTTGAAACTTTAGGTTTTTTTTTTTGCTTCCAAAAAATAATAAAGAGACACTAATGGTAACCCTTCAAGTCGATGAAATTAGTAATATTATCTATGAATGTATCAAACAATATAATTGAGAAGTAAAGATTGTGAATACTGGTACTGTACTTCAAGTAGGAGACGGTATTGCTCGTATTCATGGTCCTGATGAAGCCATGGCAGCAAATTAGTAGAATTTGAAGAGGGTACAATAGGCATTGCTCTGAATTTGGGATCCAATAATGTTGCCATTGTATTAATGGGCGACGGTTTGATGATACAAGAGGGAAGTTCTATAAAAGCAATAGGAAAAATTGCCCAGAAACCTATCAGTGAGGCTTATTTGGGTAGTGTTATAAATGCTCTGGCTAAACCTATCAATGGGAGGGGGGAAATTTCAGCTTCTGAATCTTGCATAATTGAATCTCCTACCCCAGGTATTATTTCAAGATGCTCCGTATATGAGCCTCTTCAAACGGGACTTATTGCTATTGATTCCATGATCCCTATAGGATGCGGTCAACGAGAATTAATTATTGGGGACAGGCAGACCAGCAAAATGGTAGTAGCCACAGATACTCTTCTCAACCAAAAGGGGCAACATGTAATATGTGTTTATGTAGCTATTGGTCAAAAAGCATCTTCTGTGGCTTAGGTAGTTACCTTCAGGAGCGAGGGGCAATGGAATACACTATTGTGGTAGCCAAAACAGCGGATTCACCTACTACATTATAATATCTCACACCTTATATAGGAGCAGCTCTCGCTGAATATTTTATGCATCGTGAACAACATACTTTAATAATTTATGATGATCTCCCCAAATAAGCACAAGCTTATAACCGAATGTCTCTTCTACTAAGAAGACCCCCTGGTCGTGAAGCTTATCTGGGAGATGTTTTTCATTTGCATTCACACCTTTTGGAAAGAGCTGCTAAATCAAGTTCTCATTTAAGTGAAGGAAGTATGACCGCTTTACCAATAGTTGAGACTCAATCTGGGGATGTTTCAGCTTATATCCCCACTAATGTAATATCCATTATAGATGGACAAATGTTTTTATCCCCCAATCTATTCAATGCTGGAATTTGACCTGCTATTAATGTGGGTATTTCTGTTTGCATAGTGGGATTTGTGGCTCAAATTAAAGCTATGAAACAAGTAGCTAGCAAATCAAAATTGGAACTAGCTCAATTCATAGAATTAGAAGCCTTTGCACAATTCGCTTCTGATCTCGATAAAGCTACTTAGAATCAATTGGCAAGAGGTCAACGATTACATGAGTTGCTCAAACAATCTCAATCAGATCCTCTCGCAGTAGAAGAACAAATAGCTACTATTTATACTGGGGTGAATGGATATCTTGATCCATTAGAAATTGGGCAGGTAAAGAAATTTCTTGTTCAGTTATGTACTTACTTAAAAAAGAATAAACCTAAATTCCAAGAAATTATATCTTCTACCAAGACATTCACTGAAGAAGCAAAATCCTTTTGAAGGGAACTGTTCAAGAACAGATTGAGTTCTTTCTACTTCAAGAACAAACATAAATTTCTCATTCTTATTCTTAGTCTTAGTACAAGACTAATTGTTGAGAAATATATATATATTTGATCCGAATCATTAGAAAAGAAATGGGTTTCTTGACATGGCCATTAAAAAAAAATAGTTGAAAAAAAAAAGAAATCGCGTCCAATAGGATTTGAACCTATACCAAAGGTTTAGAAGACCTCTGTCCTATCCATTAGACAATGGACGCTTTTTCATTCCCATTTTCTTCTTTCGCAGTCTTCACTTTTGTTCGGATAAAATCTGATTACACATAAATGTTATTCCCTAAAAACAAAAAAGGATGCATATTCCATTTTATGATGTATGTATATGTGTAATAAATATGGAGCGGGTAGCGGGAATCGAACCCGCATCGTTAGCTTGGAAGGCTAGGAGTTATAGTCGACGTTGGTTGATCATTTTGAACGTCTCTAATTCAAAACCGAACATGAGATTTTGGTTTCATTCGGCTCCTTTATGGAAAATCGATGTATTTCCAGATCTAAGATCTTAAACGAAAAACAGAAATAAAAAAGTTTCAATGTATGAAGGAAGTCCTAATAAAATTAGATCCATAACATCTATGTCAGCTTGTCTATTTGAATGCATCCAAGAATACTCACTTTCTAGATGATCCCTGTAGATCTAGAGTAGGGAGATTATACCAAATTTGTTTAATCTAGTTACTTCATTCCCTATTTCTACTCACAGGATCCGGGGAAAATAATTTTGCTTTTCCACTGAGTTGAAACAATATGCAAATGATTATAGTAAACCAAAACCCTCATTCTCTGGCTAATTAGTTTCAATTTTCCTTTTACAACAAAAAAATTAAAGATCTAGTTACGAATGGAAATAAACTTTTGGATCTTTATCCATAGATCTTTTATTCATATTTATATTCATACTCATTCAATTGGAAGAGTTAATCCAATTCAAAATAAAAAAAATTATGCTTTCGCACTCCATAATCTATTTTTTGAATGGAATTTTGGATACAAATCATGAGAATATATATATTTCCTCAAACATGCCATTGAGAGGTAAAGGATTAAACCTGTTAAATTTTCAAAACAAAGTTTTGCTTTTTTTTTATTTTGAATAAAAATGTTGAAAGACCCTTTAAATATTAAAGGGGTTAATCGAACGAATTGCACTTTTACCACTAAACTATACCCACTACCATATATATATTATGATATATAAATAACCATTTGTTGAAGACAAAACAAAAAAATTGAGATGTAATTAAAACAAAATTACATCAGAATCGTGAAAATTCTAGTGTTTACACGTACACTGACTGGGGATTCAAAAAAAAAGCCAGTGATAGAAGAAAGCTTATTTAAATACTAGAAAGAAGGGGTTATACTTTTTCTTTGCTAGTAAGTCATTATTGGATTGGCAGCCCCGACCCAAAGAAGTCATTAAAGCCGGACCATAAAAATGATGAATTTTGCATATATGGTTCTTTATTTTTTTGCTTCTCAACTATTAGATCTTATGAATTCGGTTAAATCGGATCTAAAATTTATTTTAAATTTAAATAAATAAAACAAAGTTTGGCTTTTTTGGGGGGGTTCAATTAATTATATTTCTATTCGAAATATGTGTGTTTTTTGTTATATATATTAACATTTATACATATTAGAATTTAAAATTTTGAGATATTATATTAATATTATTGAGATATTTTTTAATTATATAAACAACATATAATTAACATGTTTTATGTTTTTGTTTATATAAATAAAATGAAATTTTTTAATATAAATTAAATGAAATTAATTGATCTATGAATGATTGATTGAATTAAAAGAAGTACTGGCCTGGCCAGAATTTAACTGGGCTGGGGGAATACACTTTTGTACCTATTCAAAGAAGTAAGCTATTCTTTCTATGGGGATGGGAATATCTATTTCAAATCATTATTGAAATTTAATTGCTTGTGGATATTGTATAATTTTTCTATATCATAGAATCCTTGAATCCTTAGAACTAGAGTTTTTATCAACTTTTACTTCGCATATCACATAAAAAATTTGCAGTTTTGATTTGAATTGGGAGAGATGGCCGAGTGGACTAAAGTGGCGGATTGCTAATATGTTGTATGAGTGATTCATACAGAGGGTTTGAATCCCCTCTCCCTTCTCCTTCTTTCTGATCTCTTGAGAGTTTCGAATTCCGAAAAATCTCAATCCTTTCATATTTTTTTTTCATTTCTCACACCCAGGATTACACCCTGGATCATTAGATAAGAATCTGAATACCAAGAGGGAAACAAAGAATATCACCACTATGTAAATGAAGAGTTTGAGAGTAAGCATTACACAATCTCCAAAATAAGATCATTTTTTTTGAAAGAGGAATAGATTAGTTATTTTTTTAGTAATAAAATAATAAAAAAATAAGGCATATCAGATCCTATCCATTTTTCAAATCTTTTTTTTTTTGAATGAATCAGGAATTTAGAATTTAGGAGAGTATTAAAGATTTTATCTAAAACTTACAGCAGCTTGCCAAACAAAGGCTAAAAGAAAAAAGAGTACAGGTATGACGGGCATAATGTCTACGATTGGGTTTAAAAGGGCATAAGCCTCGGGTAATTTGGCAAAAAAAAAAACTACTCGAATAAAAGATAGAATTAAGATAGACACAAATTAAACTAAAGATATTAAGCATAACAAACATTTTGTTCTTGCAGATGATATAATTTGATATTTGATTTTGATTGAGTTATTTTTTGAAGAAGTGAAATAAAAAAAAAGCAGATCAAATAATTCCTTTTTTCTTCCAACTCTTCCAAATTTTAAATCTTTCTCCCGTTCCAAAACAAAATGAGAATAAAGAATAATAAGTAATTCTACTTTCCTACAATATCTTAATTGAATTATACGTAATGATCAATGAATCTTTTTATTCTATATCATATGTGTCGAATCCTAGTAACGATGTCTATCCTATGTATTTGGGTTGGAATTGACTATTAACTAATATAATTACATTATTAGTGTTTAGTAGTGTTGAACGGAAATCAAAATGGGGTGTGGCCAAGCGGTAAGGCAGCGGGTTTTGGTCCTGTTACTCGGAGGTTCGAATCCTTCCGCCCCAGATCAGATTGTTCCTGACTTCTAAGAAAAATTCTCAGAATGATATTTTTTCTTCTATTTGGTTTCTCACAAACATAATCAAGTCTTAAATGCAGATGGAAAAAAAAAGTATATTATATGCTCGTATTACTCATATTTATATTGAAATTGATTGAAATTGAAGATAACTATTTAAGTTTAAGTTAATTACTTAGAGAAGCCCCTATATTTAGTATTTAGGAAATGTAAATTATCACACGATGCGTTCTGAGTCAAAATGCAAAAGAAAGATCTCTCTATGTCCTTTCCAAACCAAAATCCTCCCAAAATAAATAAATGGGGTATACTAATTCCACATTAAATATGTTTTGTGTGGAGATTAAAGAGTAAGGAGTTTTGGTACTAATTTTCTTGCTGGTCTTAAGCTTAAAGTTTATTAAGTTGGGATAGAAAAACTAAAAATCAAAAAAATGGGAAATTGTATTTGGACTTATTCAAATGAATAATGGTAAATCAATGTAGTGTATCGACTAGTAGGGCATTTATATATTTATATATTCCATTTACTTTATGGAAATGGAATATGGAATTAGTGATGGAGTTGATGAGAAGATTCGGGAATCCAAAGTAAATGCATAAAATAAATGAACAAGGAATGTGATATGATATTATATATTGTTATTATATTTATTCTTCTATTTCAGTATTCAGTAACAATGGCCAAGAGCCCTTTTTCTCCGTTAAGTAAAAAGTATCAGCGATTCCTTAAACATTTATGAGTACCTTTGGTAACAATGGTTCATTGTATATGAGGGATACGAAAGAAAAGATAATAGTCCTATATATATTAATGTTTTCTTTTTCATAGGACAGCAAGAATAAGGAACTTAATCTAACCTTGCGTGAAACCTTTTCTATTCCATACCTATGGAAAAACTAGATTCTCAATCTACGTTCCCAATTAAAAATTTCAATTAAACCATTGATAATTCAATTGGATATGGTCAAATTTGTGTCTCTTTAGTGAATGAGATATTTGATTTACTTACTAATTTAATTTGTTTTCTCAACATTCGATTCATATTGACAATAATGTACTGAACAAATATAATTCGATCATGGATAAATGGATCTGTTTATATCCACCCTATATTGAATTGAGTTGATTGGTTTTTACCTTCGCTTCAATCAAATGGTGGGTTGTCGGATTTATTCTATAGTTATGGAAGACAAGGCATATTTTAGTAACATTAACGAAAATAAAAAATCAAAATTGAGAAAATAAAAATAAATGTCAATTTTTACATCTCTATTAATAGTTTGTTGTTTTTTAAGCGGATACACCGTTTTAGTATTTTGGTGTTCGTTCATAAGTTCATAATTGGTTATTAAAAAACCCTTCTTTTTTTTTAGTTCAATGTTTTTGTCGGGATCGCGCATTGCAATTCAATTGGTCTTTTTTTTATTTCGATCGTATCTATATAGCATATTTATCCGGGTTGCTAACTCAACGGTAGAGTACTCGGCTTTTAAGTGCGACTATGATCTTTTACACATTTGGATGAAGCACCAAATTCGTCTAGACTATTGGTAGAGTCTATAAGACCATGACTGATCCTGAAAGGTAATGAATGGGGAAAACAGCATGTCGTAATAAAAAAAATAAGAAATTTTGAATTTGCATTTTAAAAAAATCAAAATGGAATTTTGGGTTTATTCTTTAGGTCTAGTGGATAAATGGATAGAGTCTTATGGTCCCAATTCGGGTAAAACAAAAAGCAACGAGCTTATATTCTTAATTTGAATAATTAATTATCTGATCTAATTAGATGTTAAAAATTAATTAATACCTGATGGGGGAAGGGATTCTCGTGTAAATGATTTCTTTTTATTTTTTTTGAATCCTAGCTATTCTTTATTCTAATTATAGTAGAATTATGGGTTGGATACAAATGTGTAGAAGAAATCGTATACTGATAAAGAGACTTTATTCCAAAGTCAAAAGAGCGATTAGGTTGCAAAAATAAAGGATTTTTACACTCTTGTAATTTTAACGAACATAAAAACATAAACCCATTGGATAGAAACATAGAGAAAAAGATATGTTGATTGGACTCTCCCTATCTCTGGGTATATATTTTCTTACTATTACTATGTACATAATATATATCCTATTCTGATCGTATTGCACTATGTATAATTTGATAACACAAGAAATGCCCCTCATTTCCTATTCAAGTAGAAATGAAAATGGAAGAATTACAAGGTTATTTAGAAAAAGATGGATCTAGGCAAAGGCACATCCTATATTCGCTTCTCTTTCAGGAGTATATCTATACACTTGCTTATGATCATGGTTTAAATGGTTCTATTTTTGTAGAAATTTTGGATTATGACAATAAATCTAGTTCAGTACTTGTGAAACAAGTAATTATTTGAATGTATCAACAAAATTATTTGGTTTATTCAGTTGATGATTCGAGCCAAAATCAAAGTGTTGGGCACAACAATTTTTTTATTCCCAAATGATATTAGAAGGTTTTGTAGTCATTATGGAAATTCTATTCTTGTTGCAATTAGGGTCTTCCCTTGAACAAAAAGAAATACCTAAATCTCAAAATTTCTGATCTATTCATTCAATATTTCCTTTTTTAGAGGATAAATTTTCACATTTTAATTTTGTGTCAGATATATTAATACCCCATCCCACCCATCTGGAAATCTTGGTTCAAATCCTTCAATGCTGGACCCAAGATGTTTCTTCTTTGCATTTATTGTGATTCTTTCTTCACGAATATTATAATTGGAATAGTTTCATTACTCCAAAAAAATCTATTTACATCATTTCAATTTCAAATTCAAAAGAAAATCAAAGATTTTTTCGATTCCTATATAATTCTTATGTCTCTGAATGTGAATTTATATTAGTTTTTTTTCGTAAACAATCCTCTTATTTACTATCAACATCTTATGGGGCTTTTCTTGAGCGAACGCATTTCTATGGAAAAATAGAATAGTTTTTTATAGTAGCGTGTTCTAATTATTTTCATTTTCAGAAGACCTTGTGGTTCTTTAAGGATCCTTTCATGCATTATGTTCGATATCAAGAAAAAGCAATTCTGGCTTCAAAGGGAACTCATCTTATGATGAAGAAATGGAGATCTTACTTTGTCAATTTTTGGCAATATTATTTTTTGGTCTCAACCGCATAGGATTCATATAAACCAATTATTAAATTATTCTTTCTATTTTCTGGGTTATCTTTTAAGTGTACTAATAAGTCTTTTGGTGGTAAGGAATCAAATGCTAGAAAATGCATTTTTAATAGATACTTTTACTAAGAAATTCGATACTATGGTTTCAGTTATTCCTCTTATTCGATCATTGTCTAAAGCAAAATTTTGTACTGTATCTGGGCATCCTATTAGTAAGCCAATCTGGTCTGATTTATCATATTTGGATATTATTCATCGATTTAGTCAGATATGTAGAAATCTTTCTCATTACCATAGTGATCCTCAGAAAAGCAGAGTTTGTATCGAATAAAGTATATACTTCGGCTTTCGTGTGCTAGAACTTTGGCTTGTAAACATAAAAGTATAGTATGTGCTTTTTTGCAAAGATTAGGTTCGGGATTATTGGAAGAATTCTTTACGAAAGAAGAACAAATTCTTTCTTTAATCTTACCAAAAGCCCCTTTTCAATTACATACAGAACGGATTTGGTATTTGGATATTATCTATAGCAATGACTTGTGGGATTTTTCATGATTGATCATGAGACCTTAACCTTATGTAATATAATGCAAATTCCATTTATGAAAATAAAATGGAAATTTGATAATTGATCTAGAAAAATTTATGAATTTGCATTCTGAAATGCTCATGGAATAGTGTAGTGGTTGAATCAACTGACTATTCCAAATTTGTTTTCAGGGTCTCAATTGTATATGTAAACATAGGGAAAGCCATGTGCCATGAAAAATGCAAGCATGGTTTGGGGAGATGTTTTTTTCCTCTATTGCAACAAGAAGGAAAAATTATTTACTCCATTTGACTAATTCTGAGTTCAAGTCCTGGGCAACCCATACGGAAAGGAAAAATATTTTTCTTCTATTAGAATTCAAAAATTCAAATTATTTGATTTATTTGATTTAGAAATTGTTCTGGTTAACAATAGAAATCTACAGTATGGAGATTGGTTGACATTAACATATAGCGCATGTTATACTTTTAAATAACAAGCCTTCGTATTATCTATATCTAGATTTTAGATAACTAGAGTTAATACATGTGCTTGGGAGTCCTTGAAAATAGAATAAACCAAGATCTTATCATGACTGCAATTTTAGAGAGACGCGAAAGTACAAGCCTATGGGGTTGTTTCTACAACTAGATAACCAGCACTGAAAATCGTCTTTACATTGGGTGGTTTGGTGTTTTGATGATCCCTACCTTATTGACCACAACTTCTGTTATATTATCACCTTCATCGCTGCCCCTCCGATAGATATTGATGGTATTCGTGAACCTGTCTCCGGGTCTCTACTTTATGGAAACAATATTATCTTTGGTGCCATTATTCCTACTTCTGCAGCTATCGATTTTCATTTTTATCCGATATGGGAAGTGGCATCTGTTGATGAGTGGTTATACAACGGTGGTCCTTATGAGCTAATTGTTCTACACTTCTTACTTGGTGTAGCTTGTTATATGGGTTGTGAGTGGGAACTTAGTTTCCGTTTGGGTATGCGTCCTTGGATTGCTGTTGCATATTCAGCTCCTATTGCAGCTGCTACTGCTGTTTTCTTGATCTACCCTATTGGGCAAGGAAGTTTTTCTGATGGTATGCCTTTAGGAATTTCTGGTACTTTCAATTTTATGATTGTATTCCAGGCAGAACACAATATCCTTATGCATCCATTTCACGTGTTAGGTGTAGCTGGTGTATTCAGCAGCTCCCTATTTAGTGCTATGCATGGTTCTTTGGTAACCTCTAGTTTGATCGGGGAAACCACTGAAAATGAATCTGCTAATGAAGGTTACAGATTTGGTCAATAGGAAGAAACTTATAATATCATAGCTGCTCATGGTTATTTTGGACGATTGATCTTCCAATATGCTAGTTTCAACAATTCTCTTTCCTTACATTTCTTCTTGGCTGCTTGGCCTGTAGTAGGAAATTGGTTTACTGCTGTGGCTTTCAATTTAAATGGTTTCAATTTCAACCAATCTGTAGTTGATAGTGAAGGCCGTGTCATTAACACTTGGGCTGATATTATAAATTGTGCTAATCTTGGAATGGAAGTAATGCATGAACGTAATGCTCACAACTTCCCTCTAGACCTAGCTGCTATTGAAGCCCCATCTACAAATGGATAATACTTTGTCTTAATGTATATGGATCGTTGAAGGAGCAATATCCAATATCTTGTTCCAGAGCAAGAGATTTGGTATTGCTCCCCCTCTTGAAGTTGAGTTCTTTATCTTTATCATAAGGCTATCTCCTACCAATGAATGATAACTACTTTTGCTACTTTACTAAAATAGAAAATAAAAATGAAAAAATTAATAATGAGATTTATTATCGTTTCTCGCACATCTCACGAAAGTTAGAGTAGGGGCGAATTCTCCCAATTTGTGACCTACCATCTGATCTATTATATGAATAGGTAAATGTTCTTTTCCATTATGAATGGAGATTGTATGTCCAATCATTGAGGGTATAATGGTAGATGCCCGAGACCAAGTTACTATTATTTCTTTCTCCTCCCTCATCTTGAGTTTTTCATTTTTCTCGATAAATGATTAGCTACAAAATGTTTTTTTTTTGGTGAATGTGTCACAACAGATTACTCCTTTATTTTTACATTTTAAACTATGTTCAATATCTCGATCTAACAAGGTAAGCATAAATACAATAATGATGAATGGAGAAAAGGGAAAATCCTTTAGCTAGATAAGGGGTGGATGTAGCCAAGTGGATCAAGGCAGTGGATTGTGAATCCACCATGCGTGGGTTCAATTCTCGTCGTTTGCCCATCACATTATTGCAAATTCCAAAAATTCGATTTTCAATATTTCTATTTACGGCGACGAAGAATAAAACTATCACTATATTTTTTCCTTTTCCTACTTCTTCTTCCAAGCATAGGATAACCCCAAGGGGTTGTGGGTTTTTTTCTACCAATAGGGGCTCTTCCTTCACTGCCCCCATGGGGGTGGTCTACAAGGTTCATAACTACTCCTCTTACTACAGGGCGCTTACCTATCCAACACTTAGATCTAGCTCTACCCAAACTTTTTTGGCTCACCCCAACATTACCCACTTGTCCAACTATTGCTAAGAAGTTTTTGGATATCAAATGGACCTCCCCATATGGTAATCTTAATGTGGCCAATTTACTCTCTTTTGCAATCAATTTCACTACAACACCTGCTACTCTAGCTAATTGTCCACCCTTTCCAAATGTGATTTCTATGTTATGTATGGCCGTGCCTAAGGGCATATCGGTTGAAGTAGATTCTCCTTTTTTATCAATAAAAACCCCTTCCCAAACTATACAAGCTTTTTCCAAAGCATACGGCTTTCTAGATGTATATGATGATATCTAGACAGATGGATCTTATATGAATCGTATGATGAAATACCACATGAGTCGATATATAGGAATCCAAATCTGCCAAATCACTCATGTTATGATCTTCTACATCCTAGGTCTCCCAGTTTCGTCATCTGGCTTATGTTCTTCATGTAGCATTCAGACCAAATGACTCTATGAAATTACGTTGCTACTTCCACATATTGCGGGTAACGTAGGGGACATCTCTATTTTTTCCCCTGGGATCTTTCTAATTACCACTACTTAGCTTTCAATTTGCCTTTGACCCCATCCTCCTCTCTTTGAAAGAAGGGTGTTTCCCATTCTGTGCGTGCTTTAAACAATTTTGTCTTCTCCATATTACCATATCTCTAGAGTCAATAATTTTCTATGAGGAACTACTGAACTTAATCACTTGCTACCATTACTCAATAGTTTTCTGTTGATGTCTATCCCATAGAGGTACTCAAATTGGATCAATGATCAATTTCTAGGTTTCGTTGTAAACCTAATTGGTTACTTCCAATTATGTAAATCAATAGTTCAAACCGCACTCAAAGGTAGGGCATTTCCCATTGATATAGGAACTTCTGTACCAGAAACAATGGTATCTCCAATTATTGCTCCTCTGGAATGTAAAATATATCTCTTCTCACCATCCCCATAGTGTATGAGACAAATGTATGCATTTCTATTAGGGTCATATTCTATGGTTACCATTCTACCATATATGTCTTTTTCATTCTATCAAAAATTGATTTTACGGTATAGACACATGACCTCCCCCTCTATGCCTTGCGGTAATGATTCCTCTGGCATTACGACCTTTACCATAATGATGCTGTCCATAGGTCAAATTATTTCATGGATTGGATTTCACTTGACTGTCTATGGTTCCATTGTGTGTGCTTGGGGTAGAAGTTTTGTATAAATGTATCACCATGTTAGTAAGTATTTTCCTTTAAGTTCTTTTCTCTATAAGAGGTGGAATAGAATAACCTAGTTGAAGCGTAATGATCATACATCTATAATGCATTGTATGTCCCATAATAGGTCCCATTCTTCCACCCTTTCTGGGGAGTCGATGACTATTCATAGCTATTACCTTGACACCAAAGAAGAGTTTGACCCAATGCTTAATTTTTGTCCTAGTTGATCTTGATTTGACATTAGAAGTATATTGATTGTTCCCCAATAATCAAATACTTTCTCTATAAATACTGCATATTTGATTACATCCATAAATCCATTTTCTTCCCTATGAGTTCCAGTATCGATAAGAATTCTAGTTCTTATTGTTCATATGTTATGGTATGAATATACCAATTCGTTATGTATGGATGATGATATTCCATTGATACAGAGCTAATTCCAATAGACTTATTGAACATTCCCATTGGCATGCATCCAGCAGGAATTAAACCTATGAATTTGCCAATTATGAATTGGCACTTTAACCATTCAGCCATGGATGCTTAATAGGGATCATCGTACATCATGAATAACCAAATTCCAATTGAAATGAAATCTTTAGGAGGAATCAATGAAATGACAACAATTCAAATCCTGGATCTTTGAATTGAGAGAGATATGGAGAGTGATCAAGAATTCTCACTATTTCTTAGATTCATGGATCAAATTTGATTCAGTGGGATCTTTCACTCATATTTTTTCCACCAAGAATGTTTTATGAAACTCTTTGACCCTCGAATTGGGAGTATTTGACTTTCACATGATTCACAAAGTTCAGCAAGCAATCGACATTTCATGATCAAAGGTGTAGTACTACTTGTAGTAGCAGTCCTTATATCTCGTATTAACAATCGAAAGATGGTTGAAAGAAAAAATCTCTATTTTATGGGGCTTCTTCCCATACCTATGAATTCCATTGTACCTAGAAATAAGACATTAGAAGAATCCTTTTGGTCTTCCAATATCAATAGATTGATTGTTTCGCTCCTTTATCTTCCAAAAAGGAAAAAGATTTCTAAGAGTTGTTTCATGGATTAGCAAGAGTGTACTTGGGTTCTCCCAATAAATAAAAAGTGTATCGTGCCTAAATCTAACCAGGGTTTGTGGTGGTGGAGGAACCGGATCAGAAAAAGGAGGGATTCTAGTTGTATGATATCTAATGAAACTATAGCTGGAATTGAGATCTCATTCAAAGAGAAAGATAGCAAATTTCTAGAGTCTCTTTTTTTATCCTATACGGATAATCCAATCTGCAAGGACCATGATTGGGAATTGTTTGATCATCTTTCTCCACGAAAGAAGTGAAACACAATCAACTTGAATTTGGGACTCAAAATCTTAGGGAAAGACTTGATTTGTTATCTCATGTCTACTTTTCATGAAAAAGGACCAATTGTAGGGGAGGGTTTCTTCAAACAACAAAGAGCTGAGGCAACTATTCCATCAAATGATATTGAGCATGTTTCCTATCTCTTCTCGAGAAACAAGTGGGGTATTTCTTTACAAAATTGTGCTCAATTTCATATGTGGCAATTCTGCCAAGATCTCTTCGTTAGTTGGGGAAAGAATCAGCACAAATCAAATTTCTTGAGGAACATATTGAGAGAGAATTTGATTTGGTTAGAATGTGTGGTTGGTAAACAAGCATCAGTTTTTTAGTAAGGTATGGAATGTATTGTCAACTATTCAATATGATTCCACAAGATCTATTTTCATTCAAGTAATGGATTCTAGCCAATGGAAAGGATCTTCTAATCAATCCAGAGATCATTTTGATTCCATTAGAAATGTAGATTCAGAATATCACACATTGATCGATCAAACAAAGATTCAGCAAGTAAAAGAAAGGTTGATTCTTTAGGATCCTTCCTTTCTTCAAACGGAATGAATAGAGATAGAATCATATCGATTCCCAAAATGCCTTTTTGGATCTTCCTCAATGTCCCAGCTATTCACGAAACATGTGAAGTAGATGAATAATCATCTACTTTCAAAAGAAATCAAACTTGGGAATCCTACAAGATCAATTCATTCTTTTTTCTCTAATGGATGGTCAGAACTTCATTTGGGTTTGAATCCTACTAAGAGGTCCACTGGAGATCAGAAATTTTTGAATAAAAAACAAGATGTTTCTTTTGCCCCTTCCAAGTGATTGGAAAATAAAGAAATGGTTGATATATTCAAGATAATTATGTATTTACAAAATACTATCTCAATTCATCCTATTTCATCAGATCCAGGATGTGATCTGATTCTGAAGGATGAACTCGATATGGACGGTTCCAATAAGATTTCATTCTTGAACAAAAATCCATTTTTGGATTTATTACATCTATTGCATCACCGGAACAAAGGGGGATACATAGTACACCATGATTTTGAATCAGAAGAGAGATTTCAAGGAATGGCAGGTCTATTCACTCTATCAATAACCGAGCGAGATTTAGTGTATCATAGGGGATTTGCCTTTTCTATTGATTCCTACGGATTGGATGCAAAAACATTCTTGAATGAGGTATTCAACTCTATAGATGAATCAAAATCAAAAAAGAAATCTTTACTGGTTCTACCTCCTCTTTTTTATGAAGAGAATGAATCTTTTTATCGAAGGATCAGAAAAAAATCTATCTAGATCTACTGCGAGAATGATTTGGAAGATCCAAAACTAAAAACATCGATATTTGCTAGAAACAACATAATGGAGGCAGTCAATCAATATAGATTGATCCGAGATCGGATTCAAATCTAATATAGAACCTATGGGTACATAAGAAATGTATTGAATCTATTCTTTTTGATGAATAGATCCGATCGCAACTTCCAATATGGAATTCAAAGGGATCAAATAGAAAATGATACTCTGAATCATATAACTATAATGAAATATATGATCAACCAACATTTATCAAATTTGAAAAAGAGTAAATGGTTTGATCCTGTTATTTCTTGAACCGAGAGATCAATGAATCGGGATCTTGATGCATATAGATACAAATGGTCAATGGGAGCAAGAATTTCCAGGAACATTTGGAACATTTCATTTCTGAACAGAAGAACCATTTCAAGTAGTGTTTCATTGATTATGTGTTAATCAATATTTGATTGATTGGTCTGATGCTATCAACAAACAAGATTTGTCTAAGTCACTTCAGTTTCTTTTTATTCAAGTCACTTCTCTTTTTGTCCACATCACTTCCCTTTTTGTCCAAGTCACTTCCCTTTTTCTTTTGTGAGTATCAGGGATATACCCATTCATAGGTCCGAGATCCACATCTATGAATTGAAAGGTCCAAATGATCAAATCTACAATCAGTTGTTAGAATCAATAGGTGTTCAAATCATTCATTTGAATAAAGTGAAACCATTCCTATTGGATGATTATGATACTTCCCAAAGACCGAAGTTCTTGATCAATGGAGGAACAATATTACCATTTTTGTTCAAAAAGATACCAAAGTGGATGATTGACTCATTCCATACTAGAAATAATTGCAGGAAATCCTTTGATAACACGGATTTCTATTTCTCAATGATATCCCATGATCGCGATGATTGGCTAAATACCATGAAACCATTTCATAGAAGTTCATTGATATCTTCTTTTTATAAAGAAAATCGACTTCAATTCTTGAATGATCCACATCACTTCTGGTTCTATTGTAACAAAAGATTCCCTTTTTATGTGGAAAAGATCCATATCCATAATTATGATCTTACATATGGACAATTCCTCAATATCTTGTTCATTTGCAACAAAATAGTTTCTTTGTGTGTCGGTAAAAAAAATATTTTTTTGGAGAGAGACTACTTCACCAATCAAGTCACAGGTATCTGACATATGTATACCTAACGATTTTCCACAAAGTGGTGACAAAATGTATAAATTGTACAAATCTTTCCATTTTCCAATTCAATCTGATCCATTTCTTCGAAGAACTATTTATTCAATTGCATACATTTCTGCAACACCTCTAACAAAGGAACAAATAGACAATTTTGAAATAACTTATTGTCAGCCTCTTTTAGATATGAATCTATTTGATTCAGAAGGGAAGAACTTGCATCATTATCTCAGTTTCAATTCAAACATGGGTTTGATTCACACTCCATGTTTTGAGAAATATTTACCATCCGAAAAGAGGAAAAAATAAGTCTTTGTCTAAAGAAATGAGTTGAGAAAGGGTAGATGTATAGAACCTTTCAACGAGATAGTGCTTTCTCAAATCTCTCAAAATGGAATTTGTTCCAAACATATATGCCATGGCTCCTTACTTCGATAGGGTACAAATATCTAAATTTCACCCTTTTAGATACTTTTTCTTTAGATACTTTTTCAGACCCATTGTCGATACTAAGTATAAGTAGCAGTCAAAAATTTGTATCCATTTTTCATGATATTATGCATGGATCAGATATATCATGGCCTATTCCTCAGAAAAAATTATGGGCAATTCTTTCATGATGGACTCTGATAAGTGAGATTTGGAGTAAGTGTTTATCGAATCTTCTTCTTCTGTTCGAAGAAATGATTCATCAAAATAATGAGTCACCCATTCTATTGATATGGACACATCTGAGATCAATAAATGCTCGGGAGTTCCTCTATTCAATCCTTTTCCTTCTTCTTGTTGCTAGATATCTCATTCGTATACATCTTCTCTTTGTTTTCTGAGCCTCTAGTGAGTTATAGACAGAGTTAGAAAAGATCAAATCTTTGATGATTCCATCATACATGATTGAGTTGTGAAAACTTCTGTATAGGTATCCTATATCTGAAATGAATTCTTTTTGGTTAAAGAATCTCTTTCTAATTGCTCTAGAACAAGTAGGAGATTCTCTGGAAGAAATACATGGTTCTACTTCTGGTGGTAACATGCTATTGGGTGGTGGTCCCGCTTATGGGATCAAATCAATACGTTCTATGAAGAAATATTTGAATATCAATCTCATCGATCTCATAAGAATCATACCAAATCCCATCAATCGAATCACTTTTTTGAGAAATATGAGACATTTAAGTCGTACAAGTAAAGAGATCTATTCATTGATAAGAAAAAGAAAAAACATGAATGGTGATTGGATTGATGATAAAATAGAATCCTAGATTGTGAATAGTGATTCAATTAATGATGAAGAAAGAGAATTCTTGATTCAGTTCTCCACCTTAATGACAAAAAAAAAGGATTGATCAAATTCTATTGAGTCTAACTCATAGTGATCATTTAGCAAAGAATAACTCTGGTTATCAAATGATTAAACAACCGGGATCAATTTGCTTATGATACTTAGTTGACATTCATAAAAAGTATCTAATGAATTATGAGTTCAATAGATCCTGTTTAGAAGAAAGACGGATATTCCTTGGTTATCAGACAATCGCTTATTCACAAACCTCATGTGGGGCTAATAGTTTTCATTTCCCATCTCATGGAAAACCCTTTTCCCTCCGCTTAGCCCTATCCCCTTCTATGGGTATTTTAGTGATAGGTTCAATAGGAACTAGACGACCCTATTTGGTCAAATACCTAGCGACAAACTCCTATGTTCATTTCATTACGGTATTTCCAAACAAGTTCCTAGATGACAAGCCTAAAGGTTATCTTATTTGATGATATCGATATTGATGATAGAGACGATATTGATGATAACCTTGATACAGAGCTGCTAATTATGATGAATGTGCTAACTATGTATATGACACTGAAAATAGACCAATTTACTATCACCCTTCAATTTGAATTAGCAAAAGCAATGGCTCCTTGCATAATATGGATTCCAAACATTCATGATCTATATGTGAATGAGTCAGATTACTTATCCCTTAGTCTATTAGAGAACTATCTCTCCAGGGATTGTGAAAGATGTTCCACTAGAAATATTCTTGTTATTGCTTCATCTCATATTCCCAAAAAAGTGGATCCCGCTCTAATAGCTCCGAATAAATTAAATACATGCATTAAGATACAAAGGCTTCTTATTCCATAACAACAAAAGAACTTTTTCATTCTTTCATATACTAGGGGATTTCGTTTGGAAAAGAAAATGTTCCGTACTAATGGATTCGAGTCCATAACCATGGGTTACAATGCACAAGATCTTGTAGCACTTATCAATGAGGGCCTATCAATTAGTATTATGCAGAGGAAATCAATTATAGAAACTAATGCAATTAGATCAGCTCTTCATAGACAAACTTGGGATTTGCAATCCCAGGTAAGATTGGTTCAGGATCATGGGATCCTTTTCTATCAAATAGGAAGGGCTGTTGCAGAAAACATACTTCTAAGTAATTGCCCCATAGATCCTATATCTATCTATATGAAGAAGAAATCATGTAAGGAAGGGGATTCTTATTTGTACGAATGGTACTTCGAACTTGGAATGAGCATGAAGAAATTAACGATACTTCTTTATCGTTTGAGTTGTTATGTCGGATCTGTCGCTCATGATCTTTGGTACTCACCCAGACTCCATGAGAAAAATTGGATCACTTCGTATGGATTCATTGAGAATGATTCTGATCTAGTTCATGGCCTATTAGAAGTAGAAGGTGCCTTGGTGGGGTCCTCGTGGACAAAAAATGTTTGCAGTCAGTTTGATAATAATCGAGTGACATTACTCGAACCAAGGAATTGGTTAGATATGATGCAAAATGGATCTTGTTCTATCATTGATCACAGATTTCTATATGAAAAATATGAATCAGAGTTTGAAGAAGGGGAAGGAGAAGGAGCCCTTGACTCACAATAAATAGAGGAGGATTTATTCAATCATATAGTTTGGGCTCCTAGAATATGGCGCCTATGTGGTAATCTATTTGATTGTATCAAAAGGCCCACTGAATTGGGATTTCCCTATTGGGCCGGGTCATTTCATGGCAAGCAGATCATTTATCATAAAGAAGAAATATTTAAATATCAATGTCATCGATCTCATAAGTATCATACCAAATCCTATCAATCGAATCCCTTTTTCGAGAAATACAAGACATTTAAGTCGCACAAGTAAAGAGATCTATTCATTGATAAGAAAAAGAAAAAATGTGAACATTTATTGGATTGATGATAAAATAGAATCTTGGGTCATGAACAGTGATTCAATTGATGATGAAGAAAGAGAATTCTTGATTCAATTCTCCACCTTAATGATAAAAAAAAGGATTGATCAAATTCTATTGAGTTTGACTCATAGTGATCATTTAGCAAAGAATAACTCTGGTTATCAAATGATTGAACAACCGGGATCAATTTATTTACAATGCTTAGTTGACATTCATAAAAAGTATCTAATGAATTATGAGGTCAATAGATCCTGTTTAGTAGAAAGACAGATATTCCTTGCTCATTATTAGACAATCGCTAATTCACAAACCTCGTGTGGGGCTAATAGTTTTCATTTCCCATCTCATGGAAAACCCTTTTCGCTCTGCTTAGCCCTATCCCCTTCTAGGGGTATTTTAGTGATAAGTTCTATAGGAACTGGATGGTCCTATTTGGTCAAATACCTAGTGACAAACTCCTATGTTTATTTCATTATGGCATTTTCAAACAAGTTCCTGGACGACAAGCCTAAAGCTTATCTTATTGATGATATCGATATTGATGATAGTGACGATATTGATGATAACCTTGATACGGAGCTGCTAATTATGACGAATATGCTAACTTTGTATATGACGCCAAAAATAGACCAATTTGCTATCACCCTTCAATTCAGATTAGCAAAAGCAATGTCTCCTTGCATAATATGGATTCCAAACATTCATGATCTGTATGTGAATGAGTCAAATTACTTATCCCTCGGTCTATTAGAGAACTATCTCTCCAGGGATTGTGAAAGATGTTCCACTAGAAATATTCTTGTTATTGCTTCATCTCATATTCCCAAAAAAGTGGATCCCGCTCTAATAGCTTTGAATAAAGTAAATACATGCATTAAGATACGAAGGCTTCTTATTCCACAACAATGAAAGCACTTTTTCATTCTTTCATATACTAGGGAATTTTGTTCGAAAAAGAAAATGTTCCATACTAACAGATTCGAGCCCATAACCATGGGTTACAATGTACGAGATCTTGTAGCACTTATCAATGAGGCCCTATCAATTAGTATTACATAGAGGAAATCAATTATAGAAACTAATACAATTAGATCAGCTCTTCATAGACAAACTTGGGATTTGCGATCCCACGTAAGATCGGTTCAGGATCATGGGATCCTTTGCTATCAGATAGGAAGGGTTGTTGCACAAAATGTACTTCTAAGTAATTTCCCCATAGATCCTATATCTATCCATATGAAGAAGAAATTGCGTAAGGAAGGGGATTCTTATTTGTACGAATGGTACTTTGAACTTGGAACGAGCATGAAGAAATTAATGATACTTCTTTACCTTATGAGTTGTTCTGCCGGATCTGTCGCTCAAGATCTTTGGTCTTCACCCGGACCCAATGAAAAAAATTGGATTACTTCTTATGGATATGTGAAGAATGATTCTGATCTAGTTCATGGCCTATTAGAAGTAGAAGGCACTCTGGTGGGATCCTCGTGGACAGAAAAAAATTGTAGTCAGTTTGATAATAATTGAGTGACATTACTCAAACCAAGGAATTGGTTAGATATGATGCAAAATGGATCTTGTTCTATTGTTGATAAGAGATTTCTATATGAAAAATACAAATCAAAGTTTGAAGAAGAAGAAGGAGAAGGAGCCCTCGACCTACAAAAGATAGAGGAGGATTTATTCAATCACATAGTTTGGGCTCCTAGAATATGGTTTGAAAGGCCTACTGAATTGGGATTTCCATATTGGGCCAGGTCATTTCACGGCAAGCAGATCATTTATGATAAAGAGGATGAGCTTCAAGAGAATGATTTGGAGTTCTTGCAGAGTGGAACCATGCAGTACCAGACACGAGATAAATCTGCCAAAGAACAAGGCTTTTTTTTAATAAGCCAATTCATTTGGGACCCTGTAGATCCATTCTTTTTCCTATTCAAAGATCAGCCCTTTGTCTCTGTATTTTCATGTTGAGAATTCTTTGCAGATGAAGAGATGTCAAAGGGGATTATTACTTCCCAAACAAATCCTCCTACATCTATATATAAACGCTGTTTCATCAAGAATACGCAACAAAAGCACTTCGAATTGTTGATTCATCATTAGAGATGGCTTAGAACCAATAGTTCATTATCTAATGGATCTTTCCATTCTAATATTCTATCCAAGAGTTATCAGTATTTATCAAATTTGTTCCTATCTAATGGAATGCTATTGGATCAAATGACAAAGACATTATTGAGAAAGAGATGGCTTTTCCTGAATGAAATGAAATATTTGATTCATGTAACAGGAGAAAGATTTCCCATTCCTTAGCCGTAAAGATATGTGGCTATGAAAAGGGGATTAAGTGGAACAGAATTGGCCGAGTGGTAGAGTCATGGAAACACTTGTTTATTCCATATTTTGGACCTTAGCTCCATGGAACAATATGCTACTTACTGCTGAAACATGGAAGAATTGAACTCTTAGATCAAAACACTATGTATGGATGATATGAATTGCCTAAACAAGAATTCTTGAGTGGCAAACAACTAGAGCCTCTTACTCTCTACACCAAACAATTTCCATTAATGAAACCATGTAAATCCATGGGAAAATAAAAAATACACATGTCCGATGAAATGGTTGTTGCTATATGCTCCAATAACGAATCCTTGGTTTAACTAAATAACTAAAGAAAATAGATAAACCTTTATTTTCTTCGCAAGTTGATGGATCTTCTCAATTGGAATATATCCCCATATGAATAATACACATTCCAGTTGATCGAGTCTAATTCAAATTTTTGAATTGTTTTGTTCCGAAGCAAAGATATCCATGGAGGCTAGTTTGTCCTATTCAGATATTCACGACCAAGAGGTACTAGATTCTCTTTTGAATAGGCCCTGAAAGGAGAAGGAAGGCTAGAATGCGAATAGACATCTGTCTATTCTGTAATTCATCTAACTCGATACCATTTTGGGAACGTCCAGTGCCAAAGTCACTAAATGGGTAAGTAGCCAATCCCTAAAATGGACTATGTCCTTTATCTGTTGGGTTACAAGTATTGGTGGATATTTTATCAGAGGTTTCTATCAATCTACCCTTGTGTGATTCTTGTTGAATCATATACACAGGGGTGGGTGCAAGGCGGGCGATTTCAAAATGGACTCCTCATTCATTTGATAAAGAAGATCACCAAGATTTCATGATCCGTTGCCGAATCTATTCCAATTCCAATAGTTCAGACTCGGATCATGGGGATCATCAGAATACTTTGTATCAATAGATAAGATACTCAGTATATCAATACAATATTGATTTAATCAAAAATCTGTTATTGAATTGCTCATTCAATGAGCATTCTCAATATTATGCCTTGAAGAGGATTCGAACCTCCACACTCTTTAGCATGAGATTTTGAGTCTCGCGTGTCTACCATTTCACCATCAAGGCATCTTGAAAGTGAATTGTATTCCATGAATATGATATCTATTTGGTGTCATATATTCCATATATGAAAAAATGATAAAGGTGGAGTGTTGGAGTGTTTCTATCGATTGGTCATATAGGCCCAAGTCAGACATCAAATTGCTTCAATTTGCATTATCTAGAGGATATCTTATATATATCAAAAAGATGTATAATCAAACCTATTTCTCGATTCAATAGAAGCCCCAAAGAAGTGAATATGGTACCCAAAAAATGATAGATATGGCAAAAGCGGGTCCGATTACACCTATTCCTAATCCTAAATAGAATGTGAATGTAACAACGTAGGGATCCATATGTAAATAAACATAGTATCTATTTACATACTATCTAATTCATGATTTGTTGCCGAACCTATTCCAATTTCAATAGTCCGGACTCGAATCGTGGTGATCGCCGGAATACTTCATATCAATAGATAAGATACTCGGTATATCAATACAATATTGATTCGATCAAAAATTTTTTATTGAATTGCTCATTCAATGAGCATTCTCAATATTATGCCTTGAAGAGGATTCAAACCTCCATTCTCTTTAGCATGAGATTTTGAGTCTTGTGTTTCTACCATTTAACCATCAAGGCATCTTGAAAGTGAATCGTATTCCATGAATATGATATCTATCTGGTGTCATATATTCAATATATGACAAAATGACAAAGGTGGAGTGTTGGAGTATTTCTATCAATCAATCATATAGGCCCCAGTCAGGCATCAAATTGCTTTGATTTGTATTATCTGGAGGATATCTTATATATATCAAAAAGATGTACAATCAAACCTATTTCTTGATTCAATAGAAGCCCTAAAGAAGTGAATATGGTACCCAAATAATGATAGATATGGTAGAAGTGGGTCCGTTTATGCCTATTCCTAATCCTAAATAGAATCTAAATGTAACAACGCAGGGATCCATATGTAAGTAAACATAGTATCTATTTACATATGCTCGAATGACTCCTTCTCATAATTCTCATAATGAGAATATACATAATCCTATTTTAGTCTAATCTGGTATGTAATGAACTTATAATATGATGTTCGACTTGATTCCATGATTATAAGTTCATAACCCCAGTCCCTTCCCATTTTGGGCAGAATAGATCTTCTAATTCTTTTATTCCAGTTAGTAAGAGAGATCTTGAACTAAGAAATAGACCTAGAAGCTAAAATATGGTTTCCTAAGCAATTGCAAGAATTGGGTTCATTGATATTCCTGGTATAGTAGATACTATCACAGATACAATCATACTCAATTTGATGGAATTGTTTGATCTTAAAGGGGATCTTCTATAATTTCGCACATGAGGGGTTATTTCTTGGTTTTGTCCAGTCATTAATAACTTGATTATTTTTAGATAATAGTAGATAGAAACAACACTCAAAAGGAGTCCTATTGAAAATAAGAAATTTAGGCCCACCTGCCATCCACAACAAAATAGATGGAGTTTTCCAAAAAAACCTGCTAGTGGAGGAAGACCTCCTAGGGATAAGAAACATAGGGCTGAAGAGAGGGCCAAAAAAGGATCTTTTGTGTATAATCCTGCATAATCTTGAATGTTATCAGTTTTGGTATGTAGACCAAATGATACAATGCAAGCAAAAGTTCCTAGATTCATGGAGATATAGAACACCATATAAGTTATCATGCTTGCATATCCATCATTTGAGTCTCTAATAATTATTCCAATAATTACATATCCAATTTGACCGATGGATGAATATGCAAGCATATGTTTCATGCTTGTTTGAGTAATAGCAATGAGATTCCCCAATATCATGCTAAGAATAGCTAGGATTTCTAGAAAAAGATGTCATTCATTTGATGAGAAATAAAAAGGAATATCAAAAATTCACATGGCTGAAGCTAAAGCAGCTACTTTCAAAGTAACATAAAGAAAAGCAACAACTGGAGTGGGAGAGTTAGAGTCAAAAAGAGGATTCCTCACTTCTTTCTCTCATTTAAAACTGTGCATGAGACTTTCATCTCGCACGACTCCTAAGTGATAAAAGAAAGAAGAACTCATCTTCTTTCTTTCTTGATTACCTTCCCCGCATATGTATAAGACCGAATCCATTTGATTTTGAAAAAGAATTACTAATCCTTAACTTTTCGAGGAATCCTTCATCAGTGGTTGTGAATGACTGACTTTCTCAATCTTTTGACCTTGGTTCCACAGGAGCAAGTCAGAAAGATTGAGAAATAGAACCATCTGATTTGATTCGTTCTCAATAGCCATGAGATGATCATCTTAGGATGATCCTTTTGTCAATGGATGCTCCTATTACACTCATAGTCTCTGAAGGATGAGAACTAACTATGTAGCATCTACATCAATAATTCAAGTATTGTATATGTCATTAGTCTGATCCTTTGTAGGAACTACCCGTAATAACAAACTTGCAAAATGATCTGTTTATCATAAAGAGATTCATTGTTCCTGACCCTGCTGCACCTTAATTATTATTTGAACAAAAAGATCACAATAAACTTTGGGTAAAAGTTATGTCTTGGTCCGAGTGGGAATAGCATTTCTTTTCTGCATGTCTATGGAGTTTTTAAAAATCCAAACATCTCATAGATAGATATAGAGGTAGGAATTTGTCAAATGAACCGTACTCCTTTGTATACATCGGGAGTCCATTGATGAAAAGGGGCTGGGGAAAGCTTGAACCCAATCCCTACAGTGATGGATATAAGTGCAATTGAAATTCCTTGGGAGTTATACATTGTGTATTGATAAGACCATTCACTATTTCTTAAAGTTTGATCTCCCCCCCAGATGAACCATATAGCCAAGAGAAACCATGAACCAAAATAGAAGAGTTTGCCCCACCCCATGAGTAAATATTTCATAGTAGCCTCATTAGACTGTACATCTCTCTTGGTATATCCAGATAATAGGTAGGAACATAAACTGAAACATTCTGGAGCTACAAAGATAGTTATTAAATTGTTCGCACCACATAAAAACATTCTTCCTAGAGTAGCTATTAATATGAATAATAGAAATTCTGTTATAGCCATTTTTGTACATTCAATGTACTCTACAAATAGAGGAATACATAGAGTTGAACATAGTAAAATAAGAAATTGAAAGATTTTGTTGAAGTTGTTCATTTGGAAATTTCCCAGAAAGCTAATTATAGGTTCTTCTCTTCATCGGAACAATAGGGCCGTTATGCTCATTACTAAACTTGTTGAAGAGATGAAATAGAACCAAGGTCTATATTTTTTGTCAGAGGTTGAATTGATCATCAGAAGAAGAATTAGGCCAAAAATTAGGATACATTCTGGAAAAATGAAACTTCCATGGAAGAGAAGCAAATGAAAGGCTTTCATAAAAATTCTCGTAGAATCGAGAATGAAGTTTTCATTTTGTACATGCTAGATCATGAATTAGCAACAACATCCAATCTTTGAAAAGTCCCAATTGTTTCAAACTTTCTATTTTTGGAATAGGATATTTATGGAATCCCCATGAATAAATAGGATCAAACCTTATTCCATGATATTTCTATAAGATTCCTCTTTCTTATTCTTAAGCAAGCCCCTGAGAGGGCTTAGTTGATCCATGATTTATTTTCATCTTTCTTTTCCATTTTGTTTGTTTCAAGAAAGATATTGATTAATTTTGATTCTTTCTTTTTCTATTGATTCTTTTTTGATCGAGATGTATGGATCCATGGACTATTCATGTTCATGGATTAATGAAAATGTGCAAAAGCTCTATTTGCTTCTGCCATTCTATAAGTCTCTTCCTTTTTGCGTATGGCATTGCCACTCCCTTTGGCAACATCTACTAATTTGAAACTTAATTTGAAAGCCATATTTCAACTCGGACGTTTTTGGTATGCCCCTAATAACCAATGAATGGCAAGTGCTTTTCCTTGTGTAGATCCTATTTCAGTAGGAACTTGATGGGTCGATCTGCCTACGCATCTTGCTTTTACTGCTATATCGAGAGTTACTCCACATATTGCTTGACGTAAAACAGATAGTGGATTTGTTTTTGTCTTTTGTTGAATCTTTTTCATGGTTCGATAGATAATTTGATAAGCCAATGATTTTTTTTGGTGTTTCAGAATATGGTTAACCAACATGTTAACTAATTGATTATGATAAATTGGATTGGATTTTGCAGTTTTTTCTGTTGCAGTACCTCGACGTGACATGAGTGTGAAAGAGGTTCAAGAATCAAATTTCTTTTCATAAGGGCTAAAAATGAATAACTTTTTTTGGCTTTTTTACCCCATATTGTAGGGTGGATCTTGAAAGATATGAAAGATCTTCCTCCAAGCCGTATATATCACTTTCATCGAATATGGCTTTCCACATAATTCTATATTGAGTATCCATTTCCCTCCTTTTCCTGCTAGGATTGGAAATCCTATATTTTACATATCCATATGATCGAATCCTTGGGTTTCTGAAATAGTGTAATGTAAAAGGAAGTGCTTCGAATCATTGCCATTTGACTCGGACCTGTTCTAAAAAAGTTGAGGTATTTCAAATTGTTTGTTGACATGGACAAAGTAAGGGAAAACCTCTGAAATGATTTCAATATTGGACCTTGGACATATAAATAGAATAGTAATAGTTCTAAATTGAATCTCTTTAGAAAGAAGATCTTTCTTTTGTCTCATGGTAGCCTGCTCCAATCCCCTTACAAAACTTTCATTATTGGGTTAGCCATACACTTCACATGTTTCTAGCGATTCACATGGCATCATCAAATGATACAAGTCTTGGATAATAATCTACAATGCACTAGAATGCCCTTGTTGATGATCCTTTACTCTGACAGCATCTTGGGTTCCCCGAATAATGTGATATCTCACACCCGGTAAATCTTTAACCCTTCCTCCTCTTACTAATACTACAAAATGTTCTTGTAAATTATGGCCATTACCTAGTATATAAGCAGTGATTTCAAATCCAGAGGTTAATCATACTCTGGCAACTTTACGTAAGGCAAAGTTTGGTTTTTTGGGGGTGATAGTGGAAAAGTTGATAGATAAGTCACTCTTACTATCATTCTACAGAACCATACATGAGATTTTTGCCTCATACAGCTCCTCATTCAATTATTTTGAAGTAATTGGATCCTTTTCCTCATTTGTGAGAATCTCCTCCCTTCTCCCATTCCATCCTGAAGAGTAACTAAGACCAATTCAGTCAGGTTCTCATATTTCAATTGAACACTTTCCATTTATAATCAAAGGAGAAGATTATTCTTTTTACCAAACATAACATATGTGGATCAAATCATGATCTTATAACTTATAATAAGATAATAAGAACAAGTAATAAGAATAAGAGATCTTTCTCAATCAATCCCCTTGCCCCTCATTGTTCAAGAATCAGAAAGATCCTTTTCGAGTTTGAATTTGTTCATTTGGAATCTGGGCTCTTCTATCTTCTACTTAATTTATTTATTTTTACATCTATTTTTTGTTTTATTCTTTATTTCATTTCGATTTTCTTTCCCTTTATTTTTATTACCTTCTGTCATTCCTTAAGTTCCATATGTTTGTTAATCCTGTAGAATCTGACTCATTTTCTCATCGAGCAAAGGGTATGAAATAAATAAGATTGATTTTTCAATCAAAAGTACTATGTAAAACCTTCAAGTTTTTTCCTCTTTCTCTATCCCTATTCCATAGGTACAGTGTTTGAATCAATAGAGAACCTTTTCTTCTGTATGAATCAATATTATTACATTCCAATTCCTTCCCGATACCTCCCCAAGAAAATACCGAATTGGATCCAAAACTGATGGGTTTGTGTGAGCTTATCCATGCAGTTATGCACTCTTCAAATAGGAATCCATTTTCTGAAAGATCCTGGGGATATCTATATGATCTAATCAATTGCATAAGACCCACAGTAAGAACAGAACCGGGGGAAGTATACAGAAAAGACAGTTCTTTTCTATTATATTAGTATTTGTTAGTGATCCTGGCTCAGTGAGTCCTTTCTTTCATGATGAACTGTTGGTACCAATCCTACATTTTATTTTGTCTCTATGGATCAAGGAGAAAGGGGGCTCAGTGGAAAGAGGGTTGTACACCTACTTCAAATATACAACATGGATTTTGGAAATGGAGTTGGACCCTCATGTTGATCCGAATGAATCAATCTTTCAATAAAGGTCAATCTTTGCTTGCTAGGCAAGAGAGGATAGCAAGTTAAAAATTTTGTCTTGGTAGGACATGAATTATTATGAAATTCATAAATGAAATAAATTCATAAATGAAAATGAAGTTAAGTAGTTAATGGTGAGGTTACCATTATCCTTTTTGTAGTGACGAATCTTGTATGTGTTCATAAGAAAAGGAATTTGTCCATTTCATTTTTCGAGGTCTCAAAAAAAAAGGAAAAAGGGCGTGGAAACGCATAGGAACTCTTGAATGGAAATTGAAAAGAAATGTAGCTCCAGTTCCTTCGGAAATGGTAAGATCTTTGGCGCAAGAAGAAGGGGTGATCCGTATCATCTTGACTTGGTTATACCTCCCCTTTTTTTTTAATAATACCGAGTCGGGTTCTTTTCCTACTAATATCGAATAGAACATGCTGAAAAAAATCTTTTTCATGTAAAATAAAACCTACTCGATTTAGATTGGGAAAATCATACGGATTTTATGAAACCATGTGCTATGGTTCAAATCCATAGTCAATCCTATTTCCAATAGGAGTAGTTGACAATGGAATCCCATTTTTCCCATTATTTTACTCTATCCATATCCATAATAGTAATAATGTGAAAATAAGGCCCAGCTCCAAGTTGTTCAGGAATAGTGGCATTGAGTTTTGCGACCCTTTGCCTTAGGATTAGTTAGTTCTATTTCACGATGGGGCCAAGAAGGGATATAACTCAGTGGTAGGATCACCTTGACATGGTGGAAGTCATCAGTTCGAGCCTGATTATCCCTAAACCCAATGGGAGTTTTTCTATTTTGACTTTCCCCCCACTATGATTGAACTAGAATGGATAAGAAGCTCGTGGGATTGATGTGATAGGGTTGGGATGGCTATATTGTTGGGAGTGAATTCTAGGCTAATATGAAGCGCATGTACAAGTTATGCCTTGAAATGAAAGACAATTGCGAATCTACTTTGCCCATGAACAAGGAAGCTATAAGTAATGCAACTATGAGTCTCATGGAGAGTTTGATCTTGGCTCAGGATGAACACTGGCGGCAAGCTTAACACATGCAAGTCGGACGGGAAGTGGTGTTTCCAATGGCGGATGGGTGAGTAACACATAAGAACCAGCCCTTGGGAGGTGAACAACAACTGGAAATGGTTGCTAATACCCCATAGGCCGAGGAGAAAAGGAGGAATCCGCCTGAGGAGGGGCTCGTGTCTGATTAGCTAGTTGGTGAGGCAATAGCTTACCAAGGCAATGATCAGTAGCTGGTCCGAGAGGATGATCAGCCACACTGGGACTGAGACACGGCCCAGACTCTTACGGGGAGGTAGCAGTGGGGAATTTTTCACAATGGGCAAAAGCCTGATGGAGCAATGCCGTGTTGAGGTAGAAGGCCCATGGGTTGTGAACTTCTTTTCTCGGAGAAGAAGCAATAACGATATCTGAGGAATAAGCATCGGGTAACTCTGTGCTAGCAGCCATGGTAAGATATAGGATGCAAGTGTTATCTGGAATGATTGGGCATAAAGTGTCTATAGGTGGCTT